>CM035169.1:6356601-6528965 GCA_020205615.1 Panax quinquefolius
AGATTTAAATAATTTTGAAACGGAAGGAGAATGATTTATTTTTATTATAATTTTCTTAACTATCTTATTGTGGAGCTTGTATTCTCATCGGTTACTTACCGATGAGATTATAAAATATTGATTGAATATGGCATTTATTTTCAATTAATGCTAATTTTTAAAATAAAGACATTTTTAAGAAAAAGGAGAAAGACAACGCATTTAAATGTGTAGGACAAATTCTTTTAATGAATAAATAAAAGAAAATTGGATTAAGGCAATTTCTGACGCACGGACGTATAGTAGGGGAAAGGTGGGTGTAGTTGAAACAGCTCAACGACGGAATGTTAATTAATAATAAAAATTAAATTAATAAAATTGGTGAAATAATAAAACTATCAGTAATTAATTAATTAAATGAGGGAATATGTTATTACTTTCTATGAATGAATGGATGGTTAGAAGAAGGCTGGATTTTGATTTTTTTTGGCCACACAATTCAATATAGACTGATTTTGAAATTGATAGTATTGGAGTAATTTGATGTATCATGTATGAAGGACAAGGGAGGTGAGTGCCACAATTAATATGGTAGATTAATTAATGCTAAAATTAATTGAGCAATAATGGACCTTTTCAAATTTTTTGGGGTAACAGCGACGGACCCTACTGATATCTAGATAGATAGTAGTAGTAATAATTATAGGGCTAGGCATTCATCTTTTAATTACCAATATAAAATAAAAATACATATTTAATATAATTAAATAAAAATATATAGCTCTTTTTTCTTTTTTAGTATATGGAGGGAGTATATATTGTCACGGTCATCGACACCACACACACGATCGATGGGTAGGAGAAATTAAGGGGAGATAACAATATATACTCTCTCAATTTATTTAAATTACATTTAAAACATTATATTTTTTAAAAATCTCTATTAAAATAAATACTACATCTAGCTAGCTAACTGAAGAGTTGACTTTTGTAATAATTAATAATGGATAATAATTAGGAAATGAGGAATATGTATTAAATAGTAGCAAGTTAATTAAAATTTAAAAATTATATTTTATAATCACCGTATAATAAAATAAATTAAAAATTAAAATTGTAGTTAAAAAATAGTCCATGCTTCGGATGGAGCACTTAGATGATTATAAAATTATATTTAAAGATATTGTGTGATTTTATACTATTGTGATACACCAGTACACAAACATAAAAATAAAGATATTTATATATAGCTAGTTAGAGCTAGCTAGAGATAAAAGAGAGCTAGCAGAAAATATGGAGGGGATGGTGGTGATGGAACAAAGAAATGGAAAGCACTCGGAAGAAACAATGAAAAAGCAAGAAAAAGGAGGAGGTTGTGGTCAAACCAATGAAGAGGAGCAACGCAAAGTTGTTCTAATGAGAGACTTGGTTGAGAAGGAAGACCCCTCAGCTAAGGTTCTGTTTTTATCCTAACTAGCTAGATCACCTCTCTCTCTCTCTCTCTCTCTCTCATCTTCTTGATTTTGACCTGAAAAATAAAAATAAATTAATTATAGTCTTTATACTATATATTTTCTAATCTGGTACGTATGCTATATACATACATGAATTTTAATTCTAACTAGTGATATGAAGTTCATTAAATTGTTGTTACGATAGAAGATCCGTAGCATGCGTGTTCAGTATATAATTGCATTTGATGCTGCAGCAGGAAGTAGACAAGTTGACGCTGAGAAGGTTTCTTCGGGCACGGGATCAAGACATAGAAAAAGCTTGTGCCATGTTTCTAAAATACCTGAAATGGAAACGAACATTCATGCCCAAAGGTTACATAGATGCATCAGAAATCCCAAATCATTTGGCACAGAACAAGCAGTTTCTGCAGGGATTAGATAAACAAGGACGACCCATCACTGTTGTCTTTGGCGGTAGACATTTTTCCAACAACATAGGAGGTGTTGACGAATTCAAGCGTATGTATGTATATATATATATATATATATATATATATATATATATATATATATATAATTACTACAGCAGCAGCAGTAGTAGTCGTAGTATTAATCCCACTTCCTCACATGCATCTGGTCGCATGCATATAATTAATTTAACCTCTTGAAATTAAATTACAGGTTTTGTAGTTTTTGCCCTCGGCAAATTATGCTCAAGGTATTTATTTATTTATTTATTTTTATTCTATAACTAGTAACTACAATCTTGGTCACACACAAAATAAAAAGTGAAGACTAATAGTATACTAAGCATAGACGTTGGGGTATGTATGTGTGGATCACAGTATGCCACCAGGACAGGAAAAGTTTGTAGTGATAGGAGATCTTCAAGGATGGGGTTTTTCAAATAGTGACATTCGCGGATACCTTGCTGCTCTCTCCATTTTGCAGGTCTCTTTGATTAGCTATCCAAACTTACCATATACATATACCGTGTAGCCAACAGTCCGTCAAACCGTTATCGGCCGATCAACTATTTGGCGGATTGGTTGACTAGCTATTGACTGCGGATCATTCCTCACCACTCACACACACACACATACATACATACATACATATATATATATATATATATATATATGTGTATATGTTTGTGTGTATATATACATACCTATATAAAGTCAGTCAAATCTGTGTTGGTAATGGCAGGATTACTACCCGGAAAGACTTGGGAAATTATTTATCGTGCACGTGCCGTATGTATTCATGAAAATATGGAAGATAGTGTTTCCATTTATCGACAACAATACCAAGAAGAAGGTAAGATCATCAGAAAATTCAAGAAGTTCAGACTTCGTATAATTAGGGAATAAATATTTTCATAAGATCCATCTCATACGAGTGTGTGCATGTGATTATGTGAGACTCGGTGAGAATAAACTTGAAGAACTATAACATTTACTAGTGGAAATATAAGTTTTCAATAATTAATAGAGGAAATTTGTATTTTCATACGTGTTTTTGATATTTTTAGAGGGTCCTCTCTCCACTATCATGATAAAAATATCAAAAATACATGGTGAAAATAGTGTTATATATATCCTTAAGATATTGTGTATGTTCTATTATGTATAGTTGATCAAGGATATCTCTATATAGCTAATATTAGCACGCTCAACCAGCATGTTGACCAAGTTTATTTTGTTGGGCCTTAAATAACTATAGATCATATTTGTGGAAAATAAGCAACTGAAGTCAACTCTGCTTGAAGACATTGAGGAGAGCCAGCTTCCAGAGATCTATGGAGGCAAACTGCGTTTGATTCCTATACAAGATAGCTAATTAATTAATTGGTGCTGTTTCTTTGTAATCAGCTCAAATCCTCTTTGGCACTCGATATGTTTATGGACTAGCTGAAGCTACCAAGAACTGATCATCTGTGTTTTTATTCCAAGAAGTTTGGAAGGCATGATTTTCTTTCTATAAAGCTAGCATATATAGCTATATATTAATATGTCTGAATCACATGCACCGTATATTAAATTAATCTTGTTATCATTTGATACTCCAAGAATTCATTCATCTCTAACATTAGACTCTCCTCAAATTTTATTATCTTATCTCTTATCTTGAATGTCCAACTCTCAACTCACAATTAGCTATTTACGGGGACAATTATATATATATATATATATATATATATATATATCCATATATATATAACTCCCTATATATATATATATATAGCGAGATTGTTATTTATTTTTTTTTTTATAAGTTATGGTAATTGTTAAAAAAAGATTCTAAATAAACGCATATATATATATATATATATATATATATAACTAGTAAATGTTGGTTAAGCAATAAACGCAAATAGATAAATTGTGTATAGCACTGTTGCATTTGGCATACTATTTGACATTGGATGTTGTATTCAACTTAATTTCCAAGTAAAAATATTTCTCTTCTGGTTATTCAAAAGCATGCATGTGCTAGCTAATAATACCGAATACGTTTGAATAAATATATAGAAGAAATATATATCCTGTCCCATCTGTGTAGCTCCAGCAAATAACTAGCTAGTTGACTGATCTAAACGGCCACAAATTACGGATCAATGGCCATAAATTTAATTGTCAGCTATATTGCAAGAAAAAATCAAGCAAGATCTAGGAAACCAGCAGATATGTGATGACCCAAATTATATACAGAGTAACTTAGAATTGTAGGCATTGATCCCTTCTTCTGTTACTGTTGGACTCTTCTGATCATATGTTGTGCACCATTATCACAAAATCAATAACAAAAATAAAACCAATTGAAACACGCTGTATGTTTTTCTTTATTTACCTGTTTTTGTTTTAATCAACTACTACTCCTCATGTCTCAAATTAATTCTTTCGATTTTGTTTTTAAAGTCAAATTGACCATTTTAAAACTAATCTTTTACTATTTTTGCTTAAAATATAGGTGAAGAGATTATAACAAAAAAAGAAAGTATATACAATTTATTACTAATCCTAATTTTTTATAATTTAGAAATATATTTATATATCTTAATTATTAATTTAAAAATAGCCTTTGAGCGAAAAAAAAATCAAAACTAATTATTTACGTATGGAGGATTTATTTATTTATTTATAGGGGAACACGTGTGCCAATAGCCATATGGTCAATGTCAACTCTTCCGTTGGCAGCAAATCACTCCCAACTTACCAGTTCATGCACACTAACTTACAAACACCTAATTACTAATTTCCTTTTCGTTTTTTCCCAATTGACTATAAGTTGTGAACTGCCACCACAAAAATAATAAATGGGCCAATGCCTTTGAAATTCAAAACTGGCAGCTACATATATTGAGAAAATTAAAAATAATGATTTGGCCTCTTTTTTTTTCCTTTTTTTTTTGACAAATGATCCGGCTACAATATATTTAAGGGTTGATATTTATTTATTACATAATAGGGAGTGCTTTTATTCAACCCTCATGTAAGCCATTCTTGTCTTATTTAAAGCAAGTATTTGTTTATCAGTCATATAACCTTGGTAGCTATCTTTATTCATTTAAGTTTGTGTTGTCATCAATTCTCTTTCTCCTAGCTAGATCTCTCTCTTCTATGTATACCGAGTACCAAACTAAAGTTACAAAAATTTCTCCTGAGTGTGAACACATTTTTCCAGTATACATAATAGAGCTAGAGAAAGTTTTGTAGAAATAAATAACGGGCCGGGCCGCCGGGGGCAAGGCAGTGATGGAGCATAGAAATGGGTTTAACTCTGAAGAAAAAATGAAAAAGCAAGGACAGGAAGAAGAAGAAGCAAAAAGAGTTGCGCAATATATTGGTCAAAGCAATAAGGAGGAGCAACACAAAATTCTTTGCATGAGAGACTTTGTTGAAAAGCATGACCCGTCTTCAAAGGTTTGATTCTCGTATTTCTGATGCTAAAAATCCTTGTATAAGATTGAAAGGAAGCAACATAAACAGTCATTTAGAGCTTCAAATGAAATGTATGCAGCCCATATACTATTGTCATGCGTTAATGAATTGGCTTACAGGAGGTAGACAACTCGATGCTGAGAAGGTTTCTACGAGCCCGTGATCAGGACATAGATAAAGCTTCTGCTATGTTTCTGAAATACCTGACATGGAAACGATCATTCGTCCCAAAGGGTTACATTTCTGAACAAGAAATCCCAAACGAAATAGCACAGAATAAGCAATTTATGCAGGGGTCAGATAAACAAGGACGACCGATTACGGTTCTACTTGGCAGTAAACATTTCTACAACAAGAAAGGAGGTGTAGATGAGTTAAAGCGTATGTTAATTCTTTCCCTAGCTAAAACCATTTCTAACAAGACTTGTTTCGTATTCTCTAGTTAAATTGAAGTATATATATATATATATATATATATATATATATATATATATATATATATATATATATATATATATATCCCTTGGAATCACAGGTTTTGTAGTTTTGCGCTCGACAAATTATGCTCAAGGTATTATTATATTCTTTACATTGATAATTAATCTCTCACGCACATAGTTTTGTGAAGATTATACTTAAATAACGCCGCCTTTGGCGCATCATCAGTATGCCAACAGGACAGGAAAAGTTTGTTGTCATCGCAGATCTAAAAGGGTGGGGATATTCAAATAGTGATATCCGCGGAATGCTTGGTGCTCTCTCCATCATGCAGGTTTGATTGATTTACCTCTGTATTATGTCTTTTTGGAATCGGTTTCTAGTTTAATTATATATATATATATATATATATATATATATATATATATATCATAAGAGCTAGCTAGCATGACAAACTACAAATTAATCACATTTGATGCGATTATATATATATAACTCAGTACTTAATGGCAGGATTACTACCCGGAAAGACTAGGGAAATTATTTATCCTACACGTGCCTTACATATTTATGAAAGTATGGAAGATAGTGTATCAATTTATAGACAACAATACGAAGAAGAAGGTATGATCAGAAATTACTTACTGCGTGTTAATTTCCAGCAGTTCCGAGTTACATATACATATATACTAGTATATATTAGTAAGCACTAAGCACGCACGATTAAAGAATGTACGTACAACATCGTTAGTTAATAATTGCATGTACACCCACCCATGTTGACTAATCTTACAGATTGTATTTGTGGAAAAGAAGCGATTGAAAGAAACTCTGCTAGAAGACATTGTGGAGAGCCAGCTTCCAGAGATTTATGGTGGCAAGCTGCCACTAATTCCTATCCAAGATATATAGCTAATAAGTTAATTGGACAAGCAACATTAAGCTAGCGCTTTTACAACTTTTCTTCTGTTTGTTTTTGGTCTACTTGAGAATATAAAAAGTTGGTAGCTTAATTAGGATTTGCATCTAGAAATTGTATTATGTATTGTAAATCTGAATATGAAGAATTTTGTATTGTAAATCTGAATAAGCTTCATATATTCTTTCTCTTCTCCCCCTTTGTTTCTTCCTTCTTCTAATGTTATTATTCTTTCCTCTATTTTAATTATAAATCAAACATGTGCGATATATATATATATATATATATATATATATATATATATATATATATAATGTCAACTCTCAAGTTTTAGCTTCACAATACTCCCAAGCCAAGACCAAGACCAAGTCCTACACAATAATTCAACACTCGTTTCAAGTGTATAAAATAACATTAAGCCTCAGTTGAGACTTGAGCATATATAGAGACATTTGACAAATAATAATAGCACACATTTGACCATTCACTTTCCATTTGAAGTAAACGATAAGTATAGAAATTATCTTGGGTTTAACATTTGAAAAATAAGCAATTCAAAAGGCAACAAGAGAATTAGAAAATTCAACATTTGATAAATAAACCATTCAAAAGGCAGGCAAGTGTAGAAATTAGTCTACTAGAGTTTAGGTTAGGTTAGGGGACATCACATCAGAATAATAAGAGAATTAGATATACATACATTATATTTAACAGAATAATCACTAGACAACTGACAATGCATGCGTACATCTCGATTATGCATACACTTGAACAACTGCTAATCATATATCATGTAACCTACTAGTCTGCCGGTGCCGTTTATGACTGACTATGCTATGGTACCAACCTAATTATTATTGTATGAATCATGAATAGGCACTACCAATAATCTCCACAAGTACATAAACCACCTTCAAACTGGTGAAACCGAATCCGGTCCCTCATAATTATCACCCTATTTAATACTCTTGACACCATTTTCATCCAAGAGTGGCAATCAGTACAAGTTCGGAGGTTCTTTGACACTCGAACTTCAGTTCCTGGGCTTGATTTTAGGATTGCATAGGTCAATGCCAACTTTTCACTGTGATAATTTAGATTTCTCTCCTTTTCCTCCTCGGATATATCCATCAAAACCAACTCTGTCCTGGGGATAAATCCCTCCATTCTGGTTCTACATATCAATCTATCCAACACCATGTATATTGCCTCTTTCTCAGGATGTGAACGATCACCAGCCTTGAATTGGTGGATAGCTCCACCAGATTCAACCCAACTCTTGCCACTATTTTTATGAACACCTTTCTTTTTCATGACATGTCTCACTCTCTCTGCACTATCCCATTCTCTTAGCGAGCTGTAGATGTTTGATAGCAAGACGTAATCTCCACTGCAAAGATGTGATATCTTCTCAACAGCAACTTCCCCAAACTCAGAATTTCTGTGTGTTCTACAAGCACCAAGAAATGCCCTCCATATAACACCATCAGGCTCCATTGGCATTTTCTTAATTACTCCATATGCTTCTTCCAAAAGCCCAGCTCGGCCTAATAAATCAACCATTGCTCCATAATGCTCTAGTTGTGGCTGAACCAAGTAACGGCTTCCCATTAGATCAAAAAACTTGCGACCTTGTTCAACCAAACCAGAGTGGCTACATGCTGTTAGAATTCCTATGAAAGTAATAGGATCCGGCGAAATATTTTCCACCTCCAGCATTGAAAATAGTGCAATTGCATCTAAAGCAAGCCCATGAATTGCTAACCCATTAATCATTGCATTCCAAACTGAAACATCATTCCTTTGAACACTGTCAAAAATTTCCTTAGCTGTTTCAATTCTTCCACATTTTGAGTACATGTCTACTAGTGCAGAAGACAGAATGTAATTTAGTTCAATTTTTTTCTCAATCATTAAACCATGTATCCACTTGGCATGGTCAAGAGCTCCAATTCGCGCACATCCAGATATAACGGATGCAAATGTAAACCCATCAGGTTCAAATTTTGAACTCAACATCTCTCGGAAGTAACTGAATGCCTCCTCATAGCGGGCATTTCTCACACAACCTCCGATTATTGAGTTCCATGAGACCAGATCTGGGGTGGGTAATTTTTTAAATACCCTCTTTGCAACATCAAATTCCCCTATCTTCATGAAACTTGCAATGATCAAATTGTCAGAGACCAGGCCAAAATCCCGGCATTCAACTTCATTAAGCACTTGACGAGAATTATTGTGGCAATCACAAGATATATACACGGATACCAACAGTGATATGAGGGAAGGGCATGTCTCATACCCAAGTTTAATGATTCTAGTGTGAGCCTTATTAGCAGTTATTAAGTTGGGGGAGATTCTGCATGCTTTAAGAACACTGAGGAGTGTCCAATGATCTGAAAGGAATATTTACAAATACGAATAAACTTAAAGATGAGAGAAACCTCCAACAGAATACAATATAAACAAAATAGTTCAAGTATATGATGCAAAAATATTTAAAACTTTTTACAAGAGTAACAATGACTGGAAATCATCATACACTGATCTGGATAATTAAATGCATACCAAGGATTATACTGCAGCTCTACAAGCTATTGCTGATGCTAGGTTATAGTGCAGAGAGCCAAAGATAAGTTAAGGTCATAAAAATGAAAATATAATTAAACTAGTTGTCAGGCCATTCTTGTGTAAAGCTACATCATGATACTAGCTCATACAAATCATTCGTAGCAACCAGGTGAGACATGAAACAATCAAAATATTTACCTGATAAAGAAATTGTAGATTGTCATGATACAAGCAGATGCATAATACTCACAAAAGAGGCAAACGACTTTTCAGCAGGTGCTTCTCGCCTCACCACACAATGTTAGACTTCAAGTTTTTATAGATGCCAAAGATATATAGGCATTAACATAGATGTTATGACAAATTAAAGTGAATAAAAAGATAACATGCAAAGATACAAGCTAAAGATAAGAAAATATCATAAATACAGCAACAAGACACAACACTCATAGTATAAGTTGACCAAAAATTGTAATAAAAGAAACAACGAATGAACTAAGGAATGCTTCACAATATCATATCACATTGATAAACTAAACCTTACTACCTCAACCTTATATACAGACAAGCAAATGAAAAAATTTCTTATTATTTATTGTTGCTGCAGATTAAGGCCTTTTAGAAACTCTAAAACTATGATTGTTTTTAAAAATGATGTGTGGGATAGAACTATTTGTACCGATTTAATACCACTACGGATTATTTTATTTCATGATTAGTCATTTATTTAATCTATGGACTATATTTTGTGATTTGTCATTTGATGATGGATTATAATCCCTAGTGAAAAATTTGTATTATATAATCTCTTCTGAGATATCAAATGACCTTAGGAATGTTAAAAAATAGTCCATGGGATTAGATAAAGTGCTAATTTTAGGTTTAAACCAAGGACTAATTCTGGGATAAAATACTCCCTTAGGCCATGTTTGTTTGCAATGATTATAATCCATGAAATTATAATCCCAAGACTATTAATACTAGGATTAAATAGTCATACTCACATGTTTGTTTTTTATGGGATTATTCATGGGATAACTTGAAATAATATGATGATATGTTTTTTTTTATAAGATTAATTAAATGATTGGATAAAAATTATCATTTACTATTATATCCTTACCAATAATAACATTTTAAATTATAATTTATTGTTTATACATCAAAAAGGCGCTTTATAAATAAATTTTTTTTTAAACATATCACATGTACATACTAGAGTTTAGTGACAATTATGATGAAGCTCGTCATGAAAAAATTATTTTAAGAAAAATAAATAATAAACTTTTTAATAGTAAATGTAGATTTATTTTCAAAATAAGTATTTATTCTAATAAAAAGTTATGAGAATAATTAATTTTTCCTACCACTTTTTCACAAAAGTTATGTTTAACAATAACTGAGTGCCAAATTATAATTAATTTTTTATTTTAAGAAATTACAAAGGTTATTTCATTTTGAATTTTAATTCCAAAATTTAGCATTAAATTGCCAAAAGATAGACCAGATGGGATTATAGTACCTCATTTATAAAGGTTCCTATATAGACATGATGGGATTACAGTACCTCATTTATAAGAAATCACATGATGGGATTACAGTACCTCATTTTTGCCGAAATAAGTTATATAGAAAGTCAGTACCTCATTATTTATAAATGTTAGTTTTGTCCATAAATTTTTAATCACATATGATGGGATTATAATACCTAGCTAGCCATTATATTAAATAGTCCCTACTCTTAAGTCATTTTATAATTCTTGGACTAATAGTCCCAAGTCCAAATTTGAAAACAAACAAGTGACTTGAAATTAATAGTCCTATACTAAATGTAATCTTTGCAAACAAACATAGTCTTATGGTGTTAAATAGTTCAATTAGTCTTATTCAATCCATTACTTTTGCTAACAAACGCAGCCTAAGGATAATAGAAGACAGAAATGAAATACTATTACTAGCACAGAACTGCCATAATGTGATATCAAGACCGAAAAACAAAGTCCTCCGGGAACAGAAAAGTTTTTCCTTTATTGTTCACATAAGGTAGTGTTGGGTCCTGATATTTTCTCTCATTGGACCGGGTGTATTGGGCTTACTCTTTTAATTAATCTATTGGGCCTTTATTATTGAACCATGAAAGTCTTTAGGCCCAGTTATCTTATTATTTTCATTTTGACTTATAAGACCGGGTCGGTCCAGTGGGTCGATCCTTTGGACATTTTAATATCTATTATTTTGACCTGCAATGATGAAAAAGCATGACAGTTGACTAGAGAACCTGCCATGCATTAATGTGGATGGGATTATAACCGGCCGGCGGTGGAAACAGTGACCAAAAAAGCAGTGGATAAACTACATACAGTCGGTGGAACCCATCAGATCAAGGGGGTGTGTCAGGTAATAGTGGGTGGCACTGTAATCCAGGAAGAGAGGATATAGCTTAGCAAGGAAGTCATCACGAGGAGGTACGTTCTCATACACTTCTTCATTCGGAATCACATACACACAGAGATTTATTATTATTATCTCTTTATCTCAATACACTAGGCGATATAGCCTCCGTTTTCGATAAACCTTGTGAATTCATATACTGACTCTCACGCTGAGCTATCCCCCGGCGGGACCGCCGTCCAAGCTTGTGGTGTTTATTGTGTTTACATTGCGGGATCGGGGCGTTTTTACGTGATTGGGGCGTGACAAAAGATCTTGGCGTTAACATTGGCGCTAGAAGGAGGGCTTTTTTCAATCACGATTGTTTAAATTTGCTTGGAAGATGATGAGGAGTAGAGATGGTACACACCGGAAAGGCGGCGATGGTACATTAGTTCATCATTGCCTCGTATTTGATAAAGGACCGCTGGGTCCTTCTAAAAGTGCTCGTGAAAGCACGGCTTCTAAGCCTGATTCGGAAGAACTTCGGTCAGAAGATCCGTGGTGGAGCAGACGGAAGTTGGTTTTCAAGCGGCCGATAAGGCGTGATCTTGATCGAGGAACGAGTAGAAGGTTCACCGAGCCGGGACTCATCGTAGAAGTGGTCGAGAAGAAGAGAGCTACCAAGTTGGCGAGAATGGCGGACGAAGCGAGATAAGGCTTTGGAGGTTCTGTTAAAACAAAGGGAAGATATAGCCGAAACGGATGCTTGGTGAATGAGTTGAGGGACGAAGCATCTAGCCGTATTCATTCAGAAAGGCGGAGTAGGCATAAGGAGGTACCCGTCGTAAGGGTAAGGAGCGGAACATTACATGCATGTGTCCGAGGATCATTCTCGCGGCATGAGGAGGAGATCGAGGAGCGAACGCCTTTGGCCTCGAAGAAGGCCTTGGCGATCGTGGGGTCGATTCATCGCGACGATGAAATGAAAGCGAAGAAAGCAAGTCGAGAGAAATTGTGCGCGAAACCGAAGGGGAGAATCGTCACAACTGGCCGATTCTCATCGTGAGGATGAGATTATGCATACTAGTAAATCGAGAAGTCCATGCGAAGCGCGGTGGGATCGGCGAGGAAAGGTCGATCCATTCCAAGGCCTAACGTCACCACGAGAAGGAGATCTCATCCTGACCCGAAGGTGTTGATTTTACAGTAAAGGAATTGAAAGAACTCGAAAACAATTGTTTGAGGTCCAGCGGTGAAGGACACTTACGGAAAGAAGGCGTCCCTTTTTCCTCCGATATTCTCAAGGAGAAGGCGGATATTACCAAAAAGTTGCCTCGTATGGAAAAGCTATGATGGGTCAGGAGATCCTTATGACCGTAGTCGAGCGTTTGGCCAAAATTTAATGGATTACTATGACTTCGCGATCTTTGCTAAGTGTCACACTTTTATTACGACTTTGAGAAAAGGCGCAAGGCGGTGGATGGGAACTTTACCATCGGATTGATTTTCTCGTGGACCGAACTTTGTGATAAGTTCCGTTACGCGTTTTGGTAGCAATAGAAGAAGGGAAAGCTTCTGGGCTCTTTATACGAAGTCCGGCGGTTCTGATGAATCTTTTAGGCGATATGTAAAAGAGGTTTAGAAGCGGTCGGTCGGTATCCGATCTTAATGATCTCAGTACATTGGTTTGTTCCAGAATGGGCTAGATCTGGTTAAATCGGAGAAATTGGTAAAGAAGTTAATGTTTCACCATCCGAAAAGCCTAGCAGAAGCCTTTGACAAGGCAGAGGGCTATATTGTTGTAGAAGAGGCTATGAATAGTCTGAAGAATCCTTCTTTGAGCCAGTCAAAGGAGGTGGAGGTTCAAGGCGATGTTGATCGAGAGAAGAAGTGGGAGGGTACTGACGAGGCGGAAGGTAGTTCGAAGAGAGTACGATAACTTTCGTGGCGACAAAGGCGGCGATCGTACACCTATTTCTACCTCGAAGGTTAATAAGGTTTACACCCGATTGAATACGGAAGGTCGATAATTTTAGATCGGATCGAAACCGGCCTTTCTTTGAGCCACCTCGTGATAATTACAAAAGCGGGACACGGCGATCCTCGCAAATCACCGTGGTTATCATCAAGTTCTTTGGTCGCGACACTAATGAGTGTTGTAATTTAAAGGATTTTGTGAGAAGCAAGATTAAAAGCGGCTTGCTAATTCATATATGTGGTGAAAAGGACCGTCGAAGGTCATCGAGTTGTCAATCGTCACAGATTCAAAGCGGTTCAAGTACCACCCACTCAAAATGCTCCCATACCACCGCCAAGGCAAGTCGTTGATGTAATAAGCGGGTGGGTACATTGGGAAGTTAGTAGGGAAGAGGAGGAGGTCTTATCTTAATTCGGTCGTATCGGATGACGAGATCTTTACTGAAGATTGTGAGGCCTTTTCCGAGGCCGATTATATCATTTACGGATCGCGGATTATCCTTGAGCCCATCGAAGCCGTATGAAGGGGCATTGGTGATCGCGGTATGAAGTAGGCTCGATGGACGTAAAAGCGCGTGATGATAGATAATGGATCTTGGTGGACATTCTTTATGCCCGTACTTTTGGAGGATGCGTCTCGATGAGCACAAAATGGAGGTTGGACGGGAGGCTCCTCTATATGGTTTAATGAACGACCGGTCAAAGTGGCGAGCACTATTGAACTCCCCGTTATCTTGACACGGCCCCTCGGCGGTAGAGATAACACTGTAAATTTTATGTTGTGCGTGTGGATTCTATTTCTGGCGCCATTTTGGGAAGACTACGTTGTGACTCTTATTTGTGACTTCCATCCACATTTCAAAATCAAATTCCCACGGTGGCGTGGAGTAGGAGAGGTGATGGGTGATTTAGACTGGCGGCGATGTTATCGAATCTTTGTTATTTCATCCGGAATGGGGGTTAGTAAGCGAGAAGAAGACGATGGCAATTGAAATCGAACCCTTCACAAGAAAGCGACTCGAGAACCCTTGGTAATCCCCATTTGGAGGGGCGGAAAGATTGAGTTGGTCGTCGGAAAGCCGAAACAAAGCGGTGAGATTGGTTGGTATACGAGAACCCTTGGGACGAATCTTATGGAACTCTTACGATGTTATGTTGATATTTTTGCATAGGAGCCCCTGAGCGTACAGAGTTAGCCGGAAGGTTCTTGAGCATAAGCGGAGATAGATCCTTGAAGAATCCGGTTCGTCGGAAGAGGCGGATATTTGCTCGAGGCGTCGAAGATCATCGATGAAGAGGTTTGAAATGCATTGGTCTTGACTTCATATACGAGATTGATTACCGAATGGATAGCAAATGTAGTGTTGGTGCGAGCGTAATGGAAAGTGGCGGGTTTGCATCGACTTGCAAACCTCAACAAAGCTTTGTCAGAAGGACTTTATCCCTACCCCATGTCGATCGACTAATCGATGCCACTTGGGGTATGCATTACTAAGTTTTATGGATGCTTTTTTGAGTTATCATCAAATATCCATGTCAAAGAAGACATTCCAAAGGCGGCGTTCATTACACAGATTCGGTGTATCGTACAAAAAATGACTTTTGGCCTCATTAATCTTTGGAGCTACCTACCAAAGGATGATGAACTTCATCTTGATAAAATTTGGGAGGAACATGGAGGTTTATGTAGATGACATGATCGTAAAGAGTATGCAAATTGAAGCATTTGGACGACACGGAAGAGTGTTTTCAAACTATTCGATATCGTCAATTGAGACTTAACTTGACGAATGTACTTTCGGCCTTAGTCTTTGGAAAGTTTCAGGTTATCTGAGTCGGTCGAAAGGCATCGAGGCCAATCCGGGAAGATCCGAGCCATCCTTGACATGAAGACTCCTCGGTCGTTCAAGGACGTTGACGTCGTCATTGGTAGGATTGCGGCTTTAAGGAGGTTCGTTGCCAAATCTGCGAGAGAGATGTCTTCCTTTCTTTGACACATTGAAGGGAATGAAGAAGAATGCGAAGGCGTTCGAGTGGACTTCCGAGTGTGAAAGCGCTTTCGAGGTATAAAGGCGATCATCTTGGCTCCTTTATTGGTAAAGCTTTGTCCAGAAAGACTTTATATTTGTACCTTGCGGTAAGTTCCTTAGCGATTGGAGCGATTTTGGTTCGGAGATTAGTGGGAAGCGACATCCGGCCCATTACGTCGACCACGTCCTACGAGATCTTTGAAACGGTATCCAAACATTGAAATTTGCCTTTGCTTTAATAATTGCCGGAAAGCTTTGGCGGTATTTTCAAGGTCGACTCACAGTCATCTACGGATCGACCATTGAAGAAGGTGATGGGCAAGCCGGAGGTCTCGAGGCGGACTAGCGGCATGGGTATGGAGTTATCCCAATTTTTTATCGAGTATCGTCCCGAAGCGCCATCAAAATGAGCCTGGTGACTTTATGGTAGAATGCTCGTTCACCGGCGAGATGCGGAATTCTGGTCGAATCTTTTGATCGGCGATGGCCGTTCTTGGCCGAGGTCGGAAGGCGTGGGCGTTGTATGTAGATGGATCTCTACGATAGCTGTTAGTGGGCGAGGAATTATTTTAATAAGTCGGAAGGATTGAAAGTCCAATGAGCCGTGATTGGTTTTAAAGCAACGAAACAATGAAAATTTGAGCGAAGCGGTGTTAGCGGTGTCCGGTTGGCAAAAGTCTCGAAGTCAGCAGTTGATTATCTATAGTGATTCTCGGTTAGTCGTTAAACAATTGTCGGGAGATTCTGGCTCGTGGAACCGAATGATCAAATATCTGGCGAATTAAGAGACCAACTTCAATTTTTCGCCGTGCGAGTTTGAGTATAGAGCGTGAATGACAATTTCTACTGGATGATCGTTGTGGCGCCACTACGGATGCGAGATGTCTTTCACGGATCGGTGTATTTGGAAATTTTGGCTGACGAAGTGTTGTTACGAAGCGATGATGTGTATCGAGCAAACGAAGCTGTTGGATGACCCCTACATTGAGTATTTGGCGGATGGCGTCCTTCCCCGGATCAAATCTTTGGCAAAGAAGATTAAATACAAGAGTACTAATTTTAGTCTTATTGATGGGGATCTCTATCGATTGGCATTTTCCTCACCATTGTTGAAATGTTTGGTTCCGTCCAAGGCCGAGTATGCTCTTGGGAGGTTCATGAAGGATTTCTTGGTGATCGTATGGTACGCCAAGTCTTTGGCTCATAAAATACTTGACAAGGATCTTATTGGCCTCTGATTTTCAAAGAAGCTACTGAGTATGTCAAGAAATGCGAAAAATGTCATTTCGATAATGACGGTCCCACATCGACCCCGGAAGAGTTATACTCGATTTTATCTCTATACCCTTCATTTATCGGGGGTGGATATATTGGGACCGAATTACCTAAAGCTAAAAGGTCGAGTTAGCTTAAATGCATAGATTCTTTATTGATTATATGTTAAGTGGGTGAGAGGCAAAACCACTTGATCGATAAGCTGAACGGAGTGCTTAAAGTTTATAAAAGAGTGCGTGGTGTTTGGCTTTGGGATCCCTAAGGTATTGATATCGGATGATGGACGCCTTGATTCGTGGGTTCAAAATTTGAAGAATTTTTGAGCGATTTGGGATTCGAAGACAAGAAGACTTACGTGGCTCATCCACGGTCGAATGGGCAAGTCGAGGTGACCAACGGACTGATGACTCTTGAAGCGGAATCAGCGTAGATTGGATGAAGCTAAGGGAGATGGCGAGAAGAATTGTTGAGCGTCTTTGTGGGCGTCCGACTACACCGAGGACTACTACGAGTTTCGCCCCAGGTTGGCTTTACGGAATGCGATGCCTTAGTCGATCGAAATCGGATCTCAAGTCTTGGGTGAGTCGATTCAAAAAATCTACAACGATGAAGGGTGAAAGTTAACTGGACTCGCTAGATGAAGTCGAGAGGAAGCTTTGATCAAATTGGTACGCTTATCAAAGAAGGTGGCCAAACATTACAACAAAGGAGTCGAACCGTAGATTGAAGTGGGAGACTTCGTTCTTAGAAAAGCCGAAGCCTACGCCTCAAAACACGGAAAGCTAAATGAATGGGAAGGGCCGTATGAAGTGATCGAAGTACCAAAGCCGGTACTTATCGGTTAAAGGCACTTTCGATGGTTAGAGATCGAGAATACTTGGCATCTTTGGCGGGCCGAAATATTTTCAATAAAGATTAAGTCGGTTCTTTGGAAGTCTGCATACCACGATTGTTCGTTATTAATAAAAGGTCACTTTTTCACTATTGTCCACGGTCTATTTGTCCAGAAGGTAACTATGGTGTAAGGAGGTATGGTAGGACTCATTGGCCATTCGATGGTAGCCCAAGGTCCTTTTGATCTATATTGATCTTATCGGGGTGGTAAGTCGATGGTCGGCTATTAGTCCTGGTCTATTTGTCCAGAAGGTCACTTTATGGTGTAAGGAGGTATGGTAGGACTCATTGGCCGTTAGATGGTAGCCCAAGGTCCTTTTGATCCTATATTGATCTTATCGGTGGTAAGTCGATGGTCACTATTAGTCACAGTCTATTTGTCCAGAAGGTCACTATGGTGTAAGGAGGTATGGTAGGACTCATTTGGCCATTCGATGGTAGCCCAAGGTCCTTTTGATCTATATTGATCTTTATCGAGGTGGTAAGTCGATGGTCACTATCGGGTAGTCTGGTCTTATTTGTCAGAAGGTCACTATGGTGTAAGGAGGTATGGTAGGACTCATTTGCCATTCGATGGTAGCCCAAGGTCCTTTTGATCTATATTGATCTTATCGGTGGTAAGTCGATGGTCATTTTATTGGTCCCGGTCCTATTTGTTGTCAAGGTCATTTATGGTGTAAGGAGGTATGGTAGGACTCATTGGCCATTCGATGGTATGAGGTCCTTATGATCCTATATTGATCTTTATCGGTGGTAAGTCGATGGTCACTATTAGTCCTGGTCTATTTGTCCAGAAGGTCACTATGGTGTAAGGAGGTATGGTAGGACTCACGACCATTCGATGGTAGCCTAAAGTCCTTATGATCTATATTGATCTTATCGGTGGTAAGTCGATGGTCACTATTGATCCTTATATCTTGATCCTTGAATCTTGGTCCTTATATACTTGTTATACCCCGGTGGTAGCGAAGATTACGATGGTGTAAGGAGGATCAACCAAATTTACCTCACATACGATAGATCTCACTCTTGATGCAAGCGAGTATATATTACTTTATTTTGTTTAAGTGTTGAGTTGATTCATTCAATTCGATTAAGTTGAATCTGTCTGTAGTAAAATTCAATTCACTTCATTTCATAAATTAAGCTGTTATATGCCATATCTAATTTACTAGTTGGGTTCGGTTTATTGATCTTGAATTATTGACAAGAAATTGATCAAAAGCAGAAGTCATAATCAAGGCAGTTGAAGATTTATCAATAATATAAAACATTCATTCATTCAAGTCGATCATAAACTAATCACATGAACATAAAAAGCTTAAAGTAGTTAAATTTTTACATAGAACAAAAAGCAGATGAGACATTAGATACGCGCCTTTCATCATCGGAGTTAAGCGATCTTAGGGTCGGTGAAGCGGTAGATAGCTTTTCTTTTCCTCGCTTTCGGTGATCTTCATACCCTCTCGAATATACCTTCGTGATTTGACATTAAGTTCATCCGAAGTCCACAGTAGTCACTTTGAATCGCTGCTTAGGAGATCTTGATCGAGCGGGACCTCGTCCCTCAAGATCCTTTATCTTGTGGCGGAGCTTGTGACGTTTGGCCTTATGCCTTGGTTTCGTCTTGAATCTTCGTCTCGGCCTCACCGAGTTATAGGACTAAGCTTCGATTGGTCAAGAAAACTCCTCATTTTTTGCCTTGAGAGTAAGTTTTCTTCAACAAACCAAAGATTCGAGTTAGTCGAGTTTGTTGGGTTGGGCGGACGCATGACTGACCCGTCCCCTCGCCCTTAATTAAATCATCGGATGTCTTGAATCCATCTTGCTTCGATCTAATTCTATCGAAGACCAGTTGATGGTATGAAAAGCATCTTCACGACCCGGCTCTTTCTCGGTCAAGGTCGATTTCAAACATATTTATCTCTTGTCGCATGAAATCTTCCTCGGCCTCTCCATTTATGTGTCTCGGACTTGATCGTCCAGAAACGACGATTAACTGCATATTTTCAAAATATTCAAGTCGAATGTCCAAATATTCAAAGGAAGCAGAGATATAGAGGAAGAAGAGATCGTTATTTACCTTGGCGAATAACTTTCATCCCCTCGTCGAGAAGATTTTCGTCCAGTATGATCCTTTGAGCCGTTGGTCGTCGGGTGTCCGAACGAAAGCTCAAGAAGAGGTCAAAGGGAAGTTGGCGTTGAACACAGGGCCATTGCGAGGTCGGGGATCCCATGACCTCGGCGATGGTAACTCGACTGATGGACCGGGTCGTTCGAGAGAAGGTCTCGGTCTTTCGGGGAGGAATAGAACATTCGGGAGGTGTAGTGCTGCGTGTATAGTTTTGATTATGGGAGATTTATTGGGAGTGGGTCCTTTCGGTGATGAAGCGAGGCGGAACTTCGGATGGCTATCGAGTCGTTCTCTCTTCTGAATAGCGTCGGAATCCCTTCGTCACAGTCGTAAAATCCTCTTGATCTGTATTTCTGAGGAGGCACGAAGGGTGGAATAATGACCAAGACTTAGGAACCCCGAGCTCTTGGCGGTTAGAGGGGTTATTTTTGTTTTAATTTTTAATCCTAAAGTATATTTCTTGATCGGAGACGATCAAGTAAACCCTTTGGTCGAGGAATGGTTTAAAGGGTTAGTTACTGTTACGGTATGGGTTCGGGAGGAATTCTGAGAGGTGACACAGGTTTTTCGGTAGCTCTCCTCTTTTGTCGAGGATGAAGGGTCTCTTCTGGTATGAGAACCTCTTCGGCCTCTGTTTCTTCTGTTTGAAATTCATCCGTATGAATTTCTGGTGTTGGATCTACTTCGGGGGTAGCTCCGGTTGGTGTAGCCTCAATTGCCTCCGAAGACTTCCCAGACAAAAAATCTTCGAACTCCTTTATTTCTAAGGAGCTCGGTCTGATCAAAGATACTGCATAAATCAAACAGTTCTATGTTAAAATTATATATCATAGAATATTTTCAAAAAATATACATATATGAAATAATTTGGTGGTACTTACGCCATGGTCATATAACCATGCTTTGCCGAGAGAGTCCAGTATTTCCACTCTTCTTTCGGGAAGTTGTCAAATAGCTCCATCATTTCCACTTCCGTTCTTCAGAAACGTCTCCAAAGTCAGCAGATATTTTTTCGTCAGTTGCCCAGTTCGGTAAAGAAGAAATCTCAGGGCCTTTGACGAAAAACCATTTCTCGTGCCATCCCCTATTGCTGCTCGAAGGGTGTTCACCAATGACGTCATCGAATTTTTCTCGGACTGAGGAGAATGCTTCTGAGGGCCTTGAACCCCTTCTCCTGGATTGTCTTATCTTGTAGGCAGTGAAGAAGAAGTCCGAGGAGGGCTCGGCGCTTGATTCATGGCGAGAAGGCCACGAAGGCGAGAATGTGGATGTAGGAGTTTGGCACCGATTGTGAAAATCCCACACCCAAGAACCCGGTAGGGGGTCACTATAAAAAGGCGTGAAGGGGAAGCGAACCCTCTTCTCGAAAAGAGTCAGGTCAGGAATGACCGTCCATCCTTGGTAGTTGATACATCTTTTTTCGGGCAAGGGGTACCACGACCGCATGGGTATCCGGAATGTGGGAACAGAGTTCGAACCCTCTTTAGTTGACCTCGGTTATGATAGAAGGAGTGTTGGCGTGCGAGAATCGCTCCGTACTCTGTAGTATTAGGAGGGGTTTTTGGGTTTTCTGTTTGGGATTCGTACTTGAAGTCCCTACGTGAGGATTAGGGTTTGGTGGAACCCTTTGTGATGGGTGTTACAAGTATGGGGAACTGTTTGGGGTTGTGGGAAGCCATTTTGTGACGATTTGCAGAGAGAGATCAGAAAGTTTAGAAGGCGCTCGAATTTCAAATGAACAGGTAAAACTGTCAAATTTGGTAGAGTTATCCTTTTATATTGACGGTTACACGGTGTTCAAGGCGGGTACATTAAATGTTAGTAATAATTTGGAATTTGAATGGGAAGCGTCCGGTCTCGGGTCCAGATGTTTAATGGATAGGGCCTTTCTGATTTGGGCCTTTAATCTCCTTTCGTCTCATTTCGTGAGCAATAACCGGGTACATTTCAATTACTTATTATTATTATTGATTTTCAGTAAAATATCATGGACTATTTATAGTTTTCTATTAAACATTCTGTTTAACAAAAAACTAGGGGGCAATGTTGGGTCCTGATATTTTCTCTCATTGGACCGGGTGTATTAGGCTTACTCTTTTAATTAATCTATTGGGCCTTTATTATTGAACCATGAAAGTCTTTAGGCCCAGTTATCTTATTATTTTCATTTTAACTTATAAGGTAAAGATTGGTCAAGGTGGGTCGATCCTTTGGACATTTTAATATCTATTATTTTGACTGCTGATGATGAAAAAGCATGACAGATTGACTAGAGAACTGCCATGCATTAATGTGGATGGAATTATAAGCCAGTGGCGGTGGAAAGCGATGACCAAAAAAGCGTTGGATAAACTACATACGATTCGGTGGAACCCATCGGATCAAGGGGTGTGTCGGGTAATAGTGGGTGGCATTTGTAATCCGAGGAAGAGAGGATATAGCTTATGAGGAAGTCATCGCGAGGAGATGCGTCTCATACACTTCTTCATTCGAATCACATACACACGAGATTTATTATTATTATCTCTTTATCTCAATACACTAAGCGATATAGCCTCCGTTTTTCGATAAACCTTGTGAATTCATATCTTGACTCTCGCGCGCGAAGCCTATCTCCCTGACGGAACCGCCGTCAAGTTTGTGGTGTTTATTGTGTTTACGTTGCAGGATCAGGACGTTTTACGTGATTGGGACGTGACAAAAGATCTTGGCGTTAACAGGTAGAAATCAAGAACTCCTATAGTAGCAATGATTCTAAAGAAAAATTGGCAGCAGTAAATACCAAATAGGTATTTAAATTGAGGGCAAATAATGAAATAGCTTTAACCACATCATTAGTTAATGAAGAAAGATACCATTATAATCACATAAAAAAGAGACGAAATTAATCAACTTTAGCGGAAGGAGAAAAGGAGAGAAGAAGTAGTAACCTGTATCACTGCTAGCCATTGTTCCTGTTCGGTTCGAACGCCAAAGTAAAGAAGAACTGACCCTCTTCTCACCAAGTCTAATCATCTTCAGATATATATATATATATATATATACATATATATGTAATATATATCTCATAGTTTGTCAAATTGCACTAAGATGGAGAGGGATCGTAAAACACTGTCGCCTTGTCGCCATAGCAAGAGCTCCGTGTCCATGGAATGTGCCGGGTCATATTATCAAGGCCGAAGGACGATAAATTTGGGCCTGAAGGCCTTAGGCTAGAGAAATATATATATTTGAAGTAAAACCCAAATAATTTACCCAATATATATATATATATATATATATATATATATATAGAAGATCAAAAACGGACTTCTTCTTTTTTTTTGCTTTTTTTTTAAAAAAACAACTAAAAAAAATATTAATATTTTATGGAACTGAAATTTTTTCATAATATAATGTTTTGGGCGTGTTTTGAATACCTATCACTAAAAAAGTTGTGAATACAGTCTGCATGCATCGTATATAAACATATTTTTATTATCGTAAAAATCACACCCAAAACATCAGTATTATGAAAAAAAATTAATTCCATAATTATTTATTTATTTATTTTTAGTTATTTTAAATAAAAAAAAAATCCGGACTTTAGCTCCATCCGAACGTCCGGACTGAATCTTGCCCCATATATATATATATATATATATATATATATATATATATTGCCTCTCCGGCATTATAGGACGGTCCCAATTTTTGAATGGTCTAGATGATTTTTGAGTATTATTATTTCATAACTATAACATTTCTAATAAATGTTAAGAATGTGAAAAAATAAATTTATTTTAAAAAATGGTTCATTTTAATTAAAAATCGTATCTCTGTTAAATTTTAGAACTTGAGAAAGTATTTAAAAAGGCTGTAAACTACAGTTGTCTTGTACATTTTAACCTCATTTCCTAGTTCATTCATATGCTTATGTTATGTTTGGATGGATCGAAAGAATGGAATGATTTATTCTATTCATTCTAGTAGTTGAAATTAATGAATTATTTCATATCCTCTCTCCCTCAAAGAATAAAATTCATAAATTTGAGAGAAATAAAAATATTTTAATCTATTACAATCGCAACCAAACACAATTTTTACATAATTATGAAAAAGTTAGGGGAATGTGTGTATGGGGATGAGGACTTGGCGCCGGTCCAAATTTTTTATTTTTTTTAAAAGCATATAAAATAATTTATAAGATTTACTGAAACTGAAATTTTTACATAAAAAAGTGTTTTGGATGTCATTTGGATACATAAAAAAGTATTGTACAGACATATTTTTTACATGTATCCAAATGACATCCAAAACACTTTTTTATGTAAAAATTCCAGTTCCAGTAAATCTTATAAATTATTTGGAAGACAATTTTAAAAAAAATAAATAAATAAAATTTGGACCGATCGACAAGTCCGGTCCCCATACACGGTCGCCCCAGAATCACTCCATAATTATAGTTGTTAATGATATACTAGCCAAAAATAAGGAATAACAACTTTTGTCCCATTAAGACATTTCAAGACTGACTTGATTAGATTGTTGTTTTATCTCACAACTGGGCAAAAGACATGCATGGTTAAGACTTTTTGGGAAACAAGCTTGCAAATTTCTTAAGAAAATACTTAATCCCTTCTCTGTGTCACTTTTGTTACGATACCAGATACTTAGAAATACCATATTTTTGAAATTGCAAATATTTTAAACCCTATTAAACGGGCACCAAGGTGGTGTACTTGGACTAAATTAATTATCAGGTTTTTGCAAATCTCCATTTAAATTATATATGAATTATACATAGGCACAAACTAATACTAGTGTTGTTGGATTTTGATCTTTTTTATAAATATTTTAGAAAATACTATAAAAACTGGAGTTAATTAGCAGTAAATTGTATATACTTTTTTATTAGTTATAATCTCTTTACTTATATTTTATAAAAAATTAATTTAAAAAATAATCAAATTAATTTTAAAAAGTCAACTCTGAACATTTAATTTTGGGAGGGAGAAGTAGTAGTATTACGTATTGTAGTTCCGAGTAAAATTGGGGTGGGGTTGGGTTAGGTTGGGTTGGGGTTGGGTTTGGGTTTGGGGTTGGGGGGGCGTCCGGTGATGTTAACGACCGGTACGTCCGGTGCAATTTTTTTTTTTTTTTTTATTCATAATTATGATAATAAAAAATAAAAAATAATAGAGCAAGTTTGAACAAAAAATTATAAAAAAAAATATATATTTTTTATTTAAAAACATCATAAAATATGATATCGATTAGTTAAGTTAGATGCGGACCGCCCCAACCCTTGGGAGTACTAATTAAGATGAATGAATAATCATCCCAATTCTTTTTTTGGTATGATTTTTTGGCACATTATAATCATTCCAATTCAAGTTAAAGAAAAGAAAAACAAAGTAAAAGATTTTATTTTAAATAAAAAAAAATGTTGCAGTAGGAAAACCAAAAAGGGTCAGCTGCTCTCTCCATAATCCATAAATAAGTATTAGCTATCGGATAAATGGTGGAACTGCAAAACAATGTGTAAAGCGGTGTTTGATTGGAAGTGAGTCAGGAACTCATCAACACCCTCCCCTTCCCCTTCCCCTTCCCCTTCCCTCGCACGAGTAATTAAGTCAGACATGCGACAAAATTCTCAGCGCCTGTACTCTGCGTTTCTAGGACGTGTCGACCACTTATTGGGCCTCTTAATTGCATTCTAATCATATCCTCCTCCTCCTCCTCCTAGTACTATAAGAAATTTAGAAACACTAGTAGTAGTAATTTTTTTTATTAGTCTACTATCACCTAAAAACTATTCGCATACACTCACTTACGTATTTTGATATAATTCACGTGCAAAGTAAATTATATGAGTCATATCAATATCAATATATATATGAGTATATATAAACAATTTTATGTGATAATAATATTACTCTAATTTTTTATTCATTTACTTGCACGAAAGTTAATACCCTGATCCAGAACATAATATCCTTGTTCATTTTAAAAGTCGTCTGTTTAAAATTATTTTTAAATTGAAATTTGACATGAATTTTTAATTTTAATCCGTATACTGATTAACATTTTAAACTATTTAAAAAGTATTGTATTAGTTATTGTAAAATTTATTATTTCATAGTTTTAATGAATTATCTCAATTTTAAATTTAAAAATATATTAAATTAATTTTTAAAAGTCAATAATAATCTTATCGTATGATACGGAGAGAATATTAATTAATAATTTATCAGCTCCACAATTTGTTCTAAAAAAATAACCCCAGTTATCAGTTTTTTTTAACTTTATTATCACAATTTCTTTATCTTTTTCCGAAATGTAACGTAGGGACACTAGTTCCACAAAAATCAAAATACAGAATAGAAAAAAAAGGGGGGGGGGGGGTCAAAAACATACTCTAAAATCTAAATATTTAACCTACCTACAAATTAAATCTAAATATTTAACCTACCTACAAATTAAATGAATGATGAATTAAGTATATTTAAAATTAAGGATAGATTGAAAAATCAAATGTACAGTTGACGTTTGGTTGGCAGTAGTAACTGAGCGCTGCTGCCTAGCTAGCGCTAGCTAGGGAGATGAATGGTGATAACAAGCTGTACAGCTAGAGCTTAATCGGAAGCTCTTATAAGTATCTAATTATTTTTGGTCAATTGATTAATATAGTATCGACACGCAGATTAAGAGGAGATATCACTTTCTACGTTTTAACACTGTATTGATCAATTAACTCATGATAACCATATCAGCTTAATTCATTTAAAAATATTTTGATCATATATGTATATTGTGACGCCCCCAAAATTAGGTATATGTAACACTCCCTTTCCGAAATAGAAAGAGAGGTTATTCAAAACACAACGAAACTAATAAATTTAATAGCAAAGTTCAAAGCCACAAAAGAATAGTCTTAATAACTGATAAATACCACAAGTCAACCATAATAAATCTCCAACTGTCTCAAACCACAATCTAAAGTAATTATTACAATTCCAAGTAAACTGACACATCAAGTCTAAACAGAATATTTCTAAATCATTGGAATGAATGGAGCTCTCATCACATTTGCCCTTGATTCCCCTGATTACCTGCCGGAAGAAAACACGGCATGAGCCAAATGCCCAAAGACGGGATAGAATACAAATAATGAACCAAAATAACTAACTTTCGATTAAATGAAAAGAGAGGCGAAAGCAATCAAACGAAAGCGAACAAATCTAACACAACGAAATAATAAATTTGAATCAAATGGTTGGGTGTTATTTTCATCTAGAAACTCGAATAAAAGCAGAAATATACCTTGCCACTTGAAAAAGTCGAATAATGTCATATAAGTAAGTCGAATAATGCCATACAGGCAAGTCACACACATCTTGGACATGAATCAATGCATGTAAAATCGGAAGGCGTGTTTGGAACAAACATCACATCACCAATCCATGAGCGAGCGAGCAGAAAAACTAGGGTCGACTTATACGCCTCCCACAACAAAACACCAAATGGCGACTCAGCCGGAGCACAAAAAGCAGAGGCAGGTGGGTGATCCACCAAATCACGGAAGGTGTCATGCCTCGGTGCTGGAAGAGGACATGCTTGTGGTACCCCCCACGGTGGTTATAGCTCGGTATACCTACGGTATTCTAACAAAATATAATGTCACAACACATGCGACACAAAAGGGGTTACAACATATACGTATTAAAGCTAAAACAAATCATCATCACACGTCTCCAAAAATATACTAACATGTACATTACTACAATATCAAAATAAATTTATAGACATGATATACTAGTCTAAAGAGTACAAATAGGAGTTCGACTATGAGCGCATGAAAGCGAACTATCTATCATGATGAATTTGATAAAGGAATAATTATAAGAGGCAATTCTAAATTTCGAAACGAATAACGAAACGAACAAATTAAAAACAAAAGAGTCTCGCTGAAAGTGTACGGAATCCGTACATGGATTGAGCAAACATAATACCCAAAATATATTTCAAAACTCGTTTGGACTCTTCCCGTTTAATCTAAATAAAATAAAATACAATTTTATTATAAATTTAACAATCTCTAACATAATATTATTTAATTTATTATTAAGTAAATTTATAATTTTATCATTAGAATAATTAATAGTATACAGAATTTTCAATTGAAATTTATAAATAACACAAGTTAATTAATATAATATAAACAATATATATATATATATATATATATATATATATATATATACAATTACCAACAATTATATATATATATATACTATATATATTTATAAAATAAATGTTTACTACCTTACCAAAGTACAACAAATTTTCAATGCGTGATGTAACGATTTTTTATTTTTTTTTTTTGGAAGAAGGCAATCATCAATTCATATATTTAGTACAAAACAAAATATCAGTACTTGATACACGTGATCTATATATTGCAAAAAGGGTTTCTATTAAACAAAGTACTCATGTACACTTCGTTCCATATCCTGCAATTCAACTATATATATATCTATATATATAAAGCAGCCAAACTATATATATCTATATATATAAACTATCATGACTGTCATCACTTACCAGAAAATTCTTAGCAATTGAAATGGGTTGATCTCTTTATGCCCTTGTTTACGTTCTCTTAGTATTTACCCCTTTTCTTTTCTACGATTCATATAAGAAAGTTGAATTAGGTTTTTTATTATATGTTTATTTATTAACAAATTTTATTAATTAATATATTTTACTAACTCTCCTAATTTAATAGGATTTTAAAGTTACATAATTATAAATTAGACCCACTTAGTTTTAAGCTCAATTTTACCAATTAATTTATCCACACTTATTAATATTTATTAGCCCATATAAATTAAATACTAGTTTGACCCAAATAAATGAAAAAGTCTAATTAATATGTTTGTAAAACAAAATAATATTTTATTATTTAATATTTATTTATTAATTTTTACCGTATTACATCACTACCCCTTAAAAGAATTCCATCCGGAATCAAAAGAATAAAAGCGTACATATTTATCAAAAGATGCGGATATTAAAGCCGAATAGACTCCTCAAGCTCCCAGTGGCTTCCCGCTTAGAATGGTTCCTCCATTGGAACCTTAACAAAGCGGAATAGTCTTCCTCCTCATAATCCTTTCTTGACGATCCAACATCGCCTCGACTTTCTCCTCACAAGTAAGATCCTCCCGAATCTTATCGAATGGATATTGCACCACGTGCAATGGATGATAATGATAACTCTCAACACCGACACATGAAATACATTGTGTGCATACGAGCTAGTGTGCGTGGCAAAGCTAACCGATATGCAACCTCACCAACTCTCTCCAAAATCTCAAATGGACCGAGATATAACGTGGACTAAGCTTTCCTTTCAACCCGAATCATGAATGCCCTTCGAGGAGAAACTTTTAGAAACACATGCTTACTGGGTTCAAACTCTAAAGTCCTCTATGCTTATCAAGCATAACACTACCTGTATCGTGATCGAGCCGACTTCATTTTCTCTTTAGCCACCATTTACCTTATCTCGTAGTGATTTGAACTAACTCGAGGGCCCTTTATGGCCCCTTTCTGACCTCGTCCCAACAAGTCGATGTCCGACACTTTCTACCATCTGATGCCTCAAGCAGAGCCATTCCAATCTTGGCGTGCCAAATTGTTGTTATAAGCAAACTCAACTAGGCTCAAGTAATCATCCCAATTACTCGACCACTCAAGAGCACAAGACCTCAACATGTCCTCCAGCGCTTGAATAGTCCGTTCGGATTTCCCATCAGTCTGCGGATGGAAAGAAGTACTAAAGTTGAGTCGAGTGCCCCAGGCTCGTTGAAACCCTTTCCAAAACCGCGAAGTAAACCGTGGGTCCCGATCTAAAATAATAGACACCGGAGTACTATGAAGTCTAACAATCTTCTGCTGAAAGATATGTGCCAACCTATCCACTGAGTAACCCTCATGGATCGCCAAAAAGTGTGCCGATTTGGTCAACCGGTCTACCACTACCCATATGGCATCATTCTTCCTGAAAGTCTTGACAAACCGGTCACAAAATCCATCAAGATATCCTCTCCATTTCCAGCTTTGGAATGTCTAGCTGTTGCTGAGAAACCACTAGCTCGTTGATGTTCTATCTTCACTTATTGACAAGTGAGGCACTTCCCAACATATTGAATACATCTTGTTTCATCCCATTCCACCAAAATTCTTCTTCAAATCCTATACATCTTTGTAGAACACGGATGAATAAAAATGGCAAACTATGAGACTCACCAACACCGCCTCTCGAATGATTGGATCGGACGGTACACTGATCGTTCACTGACCAAATCACACAGTGGTCATCAATACAAAACTCGGATGCTTGCCCTCCTACAGATTCTGCGTCATACTCCTGACTCCCATCTTCTTTTTGAGCTTCTTTGACCCTTGAGATAAGAGAGGGCTCCACTCTCATACCTACCAATTGCCCATCTGAACCTCGTACATACAACTCCAACTCAACCCGCTCCATATCCGAAATAAGTTGAGGTTGTGTAATAAGGGCTGCTACACTCCCAAAACTCTTTCTGTTAAGAGCATCTGCAACCACATTTGCCTTTTCCGGGTGATCTTTGAATTCTAGCATCATAATCTTTTAGAAGCTCAACCAGCGCCTTTGCCTCATGTTGAGCTCTTTTGAGTGAAGATGTATTTAAGACTTTTGTGATCGGTGAAGATATCACAAGTCTCTCCATACAAATAATGCCTCCAAATCTTTAAGGCAAAGATCACCGCTTACTGACTCCAAATCATGTGTGGGGTAGTTCACCTCATAAGGTTTAAATTTGCTAGAAGCATAAGCAATCACCTTACAGTGTTGCATCAAAACACACCCCAAGCCCTTCTTAGAAGCATCACTATAAATCTGGTAGCCTCCTGTCCCCGACGGCAATGCAAGTATAGGAGCTATCACAAGTCGTTTCTTCAACTCCTCGAAACTCTTCTCACGCTCCTCATTCCACACAAACTTCGTGCCCTTTCTCATCAATTTGGGTCGATGGTAAAAATGAGAGGAAAACCCTTCCACAAACCGCTATAATACCTGTCGAACCCAAGAAACTCTAATCTACATCATTGTAGTAGGTCTCGACCATTTAGTGATAGCCTCGACCTTCGTAGGATCTACCTTAATGCCCTCAATGAAACAACGTGGCCCAAAAATCTGACTGCTCCAACCAAAATTTCGCATTTAGAGAATTTAGCATCAACTTCTCTTTCGCAAAATCCCCGACCTTTGTGCGAAGATGCTCTTCATGCTCTTCCTTAGACTTGAAGTAAACCAATATGTCATCAATAAAACGATGACAAATTGGTCCAAGTACTCTCTGAACACTCGATTCATCAAATCCATAAACACCGAGGCGTTAAGTCGACCCAAATGGCATCACCGAAACTCGTAATGCCCATATCGAGTGCGAAAAAGTCATCTTAGGGATATCCTCATCCCTCACCCTCAAGTGATGATAGCAGAGCCTCAAGTCTATCTTGAAAAATATTTTGCCCCTGAAATTGGTCAAACAAGTCATCAATCCTCGGCAATGGATATCTGGATTCACGATGGTAATCTTGTTCGACTCTCGTAGTCTATCTGCGACCTCATAGACCCATCCTTCTTCTTTACAAACAAAACCGGAGCACCCACGATGAAACACTCGGTAGAATCACACCACGATCTAACAGTTCTGCAATTTGCTCTTTTAACTCCTGCTGAACTCAATGGTGCCATCCGATCACGGTGCCTTAGAGATAGGCTCCTTTTGGGAACAAGCTCGATAGAAAATTCTATTTCCCATTGTGGTGGCAACCACGACAACTCCTCGGAAAACACATCGAAAAATCACGAACAATTGGAACATCCTCAATACGAGACTCACCCTTAGAGGTATCTTTCACAAATGCCAAATACCCATCACAACCCTTTCTTTACCAACTTCCCGACCTTCAAAGTGAAATCAACTTCAACACCCTACTCGGCTGGGAACCCTGAAACACGAACTCCGGAGACTTCACATCTCCAAATATAACCTTCTTCGCCTGACAATCAATAGTGGCTTGGTGTTTATCCAACCAGTCCATCCCAAGAATGACATCAAAATCATGCATACACATCGGAAGAAGATTAACGTTACGAATCTTATCACCAAAAGCGATCGAACACCCTCGTCTACAAATCGGAAATAACAACGAAGTCCCCATCGAGGTAGTGATAAACATAACACAATCTAAAGGTGAGATGGCACATCCAGTCTTGCGAAAAAAATGAGCAACAACAGAATGAGTAGAACCCGTATAAAATAAAATAGGCGCCTCACGATTGCCAACTAAAGAGTGCGAAGCGATTGCACAGAATTGCACTTGCGCTTTGCTGGTTATCGTCGAAAGCAAACACTCGACCACCCTGACGCTGACCTCCATTGCCACCATTATCACCCCCTCCACCATTACCACGTGGACCGGTATAATCCCTAGCAATATGACCATCCATCATCCCAATAAGAAGCATGCACACGTGTGAGTCGTGACCTTTGCCTCCCGGATGAATAGCCCCACAAATAGCATAAGGAGCTATCGGAATGAGATTTGGGTTACCCCCACCAGCTGGTCCTGGGTAACGACCCTGATTTTGCCCCTACGGACGATTATGTCCTGGCGGCGATTACGCCCTTGGCGAGGCATCTGCGATAACCCACAATTACGATTACGGCGCGCCACTTCGCCCTATTGGCCACCACGGTTCCTGTTCCACTGACCACCCTGATTCTTCCCGTGCTGACCCGAAGTTTGACCTTGTTGGTCATCTGTCCCTCTTTCGACTCCCTTGGGTTTAGAAGGCCAAGAAAGTCTGTCGCTCCATTTCAATATTCTTTCTTTGCATTGGCCCTTTCACGACACGTCTGTAAACTTATTGTTAATAAGATGTCGTGATATCTATAATGAATCCGCCACTTGAACTTCTCTGCTTTGTTCCACTCTACGGTCCTGTGAAATTTCATAAAGCACCTTGACCTAGTAAACCTCGTCATGAAATCCGTGATGGACTCATCATCTTTCTGCGAATAGACAAATACTCTACGGCATAGGCCTTTATGTCGATGGTTGAAGAAATCTGGCGATAAAAGACCTCACAAAACTACTGCTTGACTAAGTGACTCAACATAACCATTACCCTTTGTTGTTTTCAACGCTTTCCACCACCTCTGCGTATCCTCTTCCAAACATAAGCGACTAAGTAACACTTCGATTATCCGAACACCCCAACACATGAAAATCTTCTCTAAGTGGGCAATCGAATTCTCTCTGCATCAATTGGAGTTGAGCTAAAGCCCGAATACTGTGGGTTTCGCTTTTGAAACCTTTCGACCACACATACATTGGAACCACCATTGATCAAGACCATCCGCATTCCCTTCCTCCATATTTGCATGTTGACCATTATTTCCGAATTCTCTGGTTCGAGAATTTACGGTGGCGGTTTCTTTGCATTTACTGTCTGACTGTGCCACCAACTGAGGTAACGCCTGATTCACTGCCTGATTCACCAAGGTAGTCAACTGAGCATTTATCTGATTATTAAGTTGCTCATTGGGCTGACTCTCACATCTTCTCCTATTGTTGCCTCGCCTCCCAACAACTCTGGCGGATCTACGAGCAATCTAACAAAGAGATTAACGAATAGATAACAAAGCAGATTAGAGACTGATTCGAATATAGCTGATATGATAGCTGAACAGAAAATTAAACAGAACAAAAACCTAACCTTAATACACCCATTTCATGGTCGAACCTAAATAGGTTTTCTCTGAAAAAAGAACACGGCTCGATACCGACTCTGTAACACCCCCTTTTCCGAAATAGAAAGAGGTTACTCAAAACACAACGAAACTAATAAATTTAATAGCAAGGCTCAAAGCCACAAAAGAATAATCTTAATAACTGATAAATACCACAAGTCAACCATAATAAATCTCCAACTGTCTCAAACCACAATCTAAAATAATTATTATAATTCCAAGTAAACTGACACATCAAGTCTATACAGAATATTTCTAAATCATTGGAATGAAAGGAGCTCTCATCACATTTGCCCTTGATTCCCCTGATTACTTGTCGGAAGAAAATACAGCATGAGGCGAATGCCCGATGACGGATATAGAATACAAATAATGAACCGAAATAACTAACTTTCAATTAAATGAAAAGAGCAAGAAAGCAATCAAAGAAGCGAAGCGAACAAATCTAACACAACGAAATAATAAATTTGAATCAAATGGTTGGGTGTTATTTCATATCGAGCTCGAATAAAGCGAAATATACTTTTCCACACGAGTAGTCGAATAATGCCACATAAGCAAGTCGAATAATGCCACACAGGCAAGTCACACACACTTTGGACCGCGAATCGATGCATATAAAATCGGAAGGCGTGTTTGGCACAAACATCACCAATCCAAAAGCAAGCGAGCGAGCAGAAAAACTAGGGTCGACCCATACACCTCCCACAACAAAACACAGAATGGCCCGACTCAAACCGGAGCACAAAGCGGAGCGTCGTGGGTGATCACACCGCCACGGAAGGTGTCATGCCTCGGTGCCAAGAGGACATGCTTGTGGTACCCCCACAGGTGGTTATAGCTCAGGTATACCCTACGGTATTCTAACAAAATATAATGTCACAACATATGCGACACAACAAAGGGGTTCTAACATATACATGTTAAACTGAAACAAATCATCATCACACGTCTCCAAAAATATACTAACATGTACATTACTACAATATCAAAATAAATTTATAGACATGATACACTAGTCTAAAGAGTACAAATAGGAGTTCCAACTATGAACGCCCAAAACGAACTATCATAATGAATTTGATAAAGGAATAATTATAAGAGGCAATTCTAAATTTCGAAACGAATAACGAAACGAACAAATTAAAAACAAAAGAGTCTCGCTGAAAGTGTACGAAATCCGTACCTGAATTGAGCAAATGTAATACCCAAAATATATTTCAAAAACTCGTTTGGACTCTTCTCGTTTAATCTAAATAAAATAAAATACAATTTTATTACAAATTTAACAATCTCTAACATAATATTATTTAATTTATTATTAAGTAAATTTATAATTTTATCATTAGAATAATTAATAGTATACAGAATTTTCAATTGAAATTTATAAATAACACAAGTTAATTAATATAATATAAACAATATAATATATATATATATATATATATATATTACCGTACCAACAATTATATATATATATATATATACTATATATATTTATAAAATAAAAGTTTACTACCTTACCAAAGTACAGCAAATTTTCAATGCGTGATATAACGATTTTTTTTTTTTTTTTTTTTTGGAAGAAGGCAATCATCAATTCATATATTTAGTACAAAACAAAATATCAGTACTTGATACACGTGATCTATATATTGCAAAAAGGGTTTCTATTAAACAAAGTACTTATGTACACTTCGTTCCATATCCTGCAATTCAACTATATATATATCTATATATATAAAGCAGCCAAACTATATATATCTATATATATAAACTATCATGACTGTCATCACTTACCAGAAAATTCTTAGCAATTGAAATGGGTTGATCTCTTGCGGCCCTTGTTTCGTTCTCTTAGTCGCTACCCCCTTTTCTTTTTCTCTGATTCATATAAGAAAGTAGAATTAGGTTTTATTATATGTTTATTTATTAACAAATTTTATTAATTAATATATTTTACTAACTCTCCTAATTTAATAGGATTTTAAAATTACATAATTATAAATTAGACCCGCTTAGTTTTAAGCCCAATTTTACCAATTAATTTATCCACACTTATTAATATTTATTAGCCCATATAAATTAAATACTAGTTTGACCCAAATAAATAAAAAAAGTCCAATTAATATGTTTGTAAAACAAAATAATCTTTTATTATTTAATATTTATTTATTAATTTTTACACGGTATTACAAATTATCATCACCCATCTTGGGTAAATCGGATCGTGGTACAAAATTCAAATACAACTTCTTAATACAACTGTAGTATACAATACAACAAAACATAACTATGAGTTTGAATACAATTATTGTCTACTAGAGATTATACAAACTCAAAAAGAGTCCTCATTACAATTATTAACACACTATTTCACGAGAATAGTGAGGACTACTAATGTTATCCTCGGGACCGTCACTCAAGTTCTCCGACTAGTCCTCGCTATGTTCTCATTTCACGAAGAGAATAGTGAAAGAAAGGGTGAGCTCAACTAGCCCGATAAGAAATATTATGACTAAGATAATGCGAGAATAAATTATCGTTAGCCTTCCAACGATGTTAAAGCGATAAAATATAACAACATCAAGTTTAAGCTGCGTGGAACAAACAATCCATTAAAAAGTCAGTAGAGAATAAAATCTACTATCTTTTATGATTTAAAAGGTTTTCATGACTTTTATCATTTGGGACTCAAACAATAAATAATCCACATCATTGAATCACCCATTACTACTGACGAGGATATTCTTTAGTATCGCGACCACAAATTATCCATACCTTCTGACGAGGACATTCGTGTATTCATTAATGGTAAATGATCGTGCCAACAATCGTCCATGATGCACTACGGGCCAATGATAACTTTTACCACATCATTTGTAACATTACGATCATGATTACAAGAATAATCTCGGTCATAATCATACCAAGTCCATCTACACACTACTGTGCCATGAGATGACTTTCAACATAATATAAACATGAGGATGATGACAATGATATAAGAATTCAATAAAACAAGTTCAAGAATTAATTTATTAGGGAACTAATAATGTCCAAATTGTCGACATGATCTTTGCTTTGTAGAGTAAATTCAAGAATGATCGGAAGAATATTTCCATGAAAAGATCTTTGGATGAAGCGCAAATATCGAGGATATTCTACTAATTTCATGGAGTATAGAAGTCAAAACTTTAACCAATTTGAGTATAATAAAGAATGGAGTAACAAAAGAAATCACCGTGCATGCGATGCTTGCATAGGCGAGTTATTCAGCAGAATAATAATAACGGAACGGTCGGGCAAAATTTGCAAGCGGGATGTTCCAACAGAGAATAATAAAAAGGCGGAGTCGGTGGGTGTAAAACACTACGACAGGATGTTCCAGCAGAATAATAATAAAAGGCGGAACCGGTCGGTGTAAAAAACCTGAGACAGGATGTTTCGATAGAATAATAGAAGAATGTCACCAAGTATAGGGTAAACCAGCATATATCTGAGTTATTCAGCAGAATAATAAGCGATGAAATAACAACGATTTCTCTTCATGAATAAGAAAGAATAAAACCCTTACATTAGTAGAAGATTGCATCATCTGCGGTAGTGTAGTAACAAAATACTCTTCTTCTTTCTCTCTTATTCTCTCTATACTTTCTCTCTCTATAGCTTGAATGAATTAAGTGAAAATAATGAAGCCTTTAGGCCTCTATTTATAGAAGATTTCTAGCTTAGCACTTGAAATGTGAAAAGCAAGTGGCAGCGACTAGTGATGTGAAAAGAAAAGTGGTTTGATGTCTGTAATGTGAAACACCAAGTGGTTTAACGCCTGTAATGTGAAACGACAATTGGTTCGACGCCTCTAATATGAAACGGCAAGTGGTTTGACGTCTGGTAAAGGTAATTACTATTGGACGAAGGTAATTACTATTGACGAAGTAATTAATTACTATTGACGAAGAGACTCTTAGATGATGACATATACCCCCCAATAAAATAACTAAACTTACCACAAACATCTCATAATAGACTCTTTATATACATCAAGGATTGAATAAATATTACCACAAATTATTTTATTTTTAATCAACACATATTTAATCTTTCAACAATTATTAATCATTTATAACTTGTCATCTCAATTATTGATTTAATAATATAACATATTATCTGAGATGATCTTGTGTGATAATTGAATCGATAATATAAGAGATATGATGCGTGATTCTATGTAGCAATAATTGAGTATAGCTAAGTGACTTCTCACGTAAGCATCAATAATCAATCTGGTGTCTTCTTATCACGACCCATGGCGTATTCTTGTACTTTTACTACTAAGGGTAGTTCAAGCGGTTTTAACGGTAACACCTCCGTAGTTATTTTCATAAAGTATTTTTGTCGTTTTCTCAATCAAATGATAATTACATTATGGAGACTACCCGATGATTGTCTTGAGTAAATGCGAATATTAAAACAAAAGAATATTCCCAAACCAAACGAATATTTTATAACAACTTGCTTACTTTCCAAAATTTATAAATATTACCCACAACTATAACATTATATCAAATTTACTCCATAATATTCAAAAATAATATTTATAGAAAATTCATCTTTATTTATAAAAGTTGAGATTAAATACATATATATACCATATATTTCTTCCGCTCCTCAAAACATAGGGTTAATATTAATATTTTGAAATCAAATTTTGAGATATTGTTGACCACTGATTACAATATTTATTATAAAATGTTTCTAATTAATTTAAAAAAATAAAAATTTAATCAATAGAGAACAATTAGCAAGTAATTGTTACAGACCTAAAACTGTCACACACAATCTATATCATTGAAAATAAAAATAAAAAATTAAAAACCACATATTATTTACTGATCAGAATAAGGGTTTGACTTTATTAACCAGGGTTTAGTATTTATTAACTAGGGTTTAAAGTTTATTAGCCAAAATTTGGGGTTTATTAATCAAGATTTAAAGTATTATCTCATTTTTTAACTAGAATTTATAGTTTATTAACCTATGGTTAATAAGTCTTAAACTCTGGTTAACAAACTCTTAACACTAGTAAATAAACTCGTAACCCTAATTAATAAACCCTAAACTCTAGGTAATAAACATAAATTTTAATTAATAAAGATAAATATTTATCCTGATTAGCGCCCACTACTATTAGTAACAAATTATGTGTTTTTTTAATCGTTCGCTACTATTAGTAGCAGTCGACTGTTTTTATTTTTTTTAATTTTGTCCGTTAGTGTTTAAAATGAATGATAGAGATAGTTTATAATTCTCTATAAAAATTCATAACAAATACGTATTGTGAATTATCTTATATATATATATATATATATATATATATATATATATATATATATGGGTGCATCAATGACAATATGTTGATAGAAGCAACAACAAAAAAGTCATGCCACTATAACTTTGTAGCGGTTAGTACAATTAAAAAGGGACATGTTGTAGCGGCATGTTAATATTAATATTAATATTTTGTAATATTAGTATTTATAATATTTATATTAATAATAATATTAATAATATTAAAATTATTACCTAACATTTTATTGTAATTTAAGCTTTTAATTTTTGTTAAGTTTAATTTGAAATTCGACCAAGATTCATATAAATAGATTGACTATGAAACAAGCAAGCAGAGTACGTAGATGAGATGGAGCTGAGTGTGGCACTGTAATCGATCAAAGGCTGAAGAAGAAGTGCGATGAAAAAGAATTCAAGTATAGTAGTATAAAAAAGCAGCCTTAATTCAGAAAGAGAGATTAGGCTAGGCTTTCACCTCGATCTTTCTTTCTCTCTATCTCAGTTTCTCTTTTGCAATTGCTGAAAACATCTGACCATTTTCTGTACTTTCACTGCCTTTCACGTTAATTGCCAAATAAAAATATTACTGTTTTCTGCATTTTAAAATGCAAAATAAAAAAAAAATACCCGAAAATTATTTTAATGTCAAATTATTATGAATATACTTAATTAATTCTTAGTAATACAACAATACATATTATAAATTATATAAAAAGTATTAGTATTATTTACTAGGATATTTATTGTTCAAAAAAACGTAAAAATAATGATGTTGGTTTCTAATTTAAAAATGTCTGAAAATTATTTTTTTAAAAGTTTTTATTAATGCTTATATTTTGAAACGGAAATAATACATACATACATTTCTTGAGTCCTTGAGTTGAGAGAATGTCAAACCCTTTTGGTTTTTTAACTTTTGGTGGAATCTCGAGCCTTTAAGTCACCAAAAGGTCCTTTGATCTTCAAAGTCAAGTCTTGGTCTCGGAGAAGTCCCTTCCCGATGGAGTGGAAGAGATATTTATAGGGTTTTTGGAGAGTGGTCGTGTGATAAGCACATGTCCTCGGAGAAATTCAAATTACCCTTAGTCGTCAAAGTAATGCCGGATCGTCACGCCGCCCAGCCAGCCACCAATCAATCCTCAATCGATTCCCAAAATGAGTCACCTCCGCGTCTTACGCCTCGGGACACGTGAAAGATTCTCTCGAGATCTTGCTTCTTTATTTTCGGCTCTTAGTCTTTCCATTTAATCATGTCTGAACCTTAATTTGTGCATTTAATTGATTAGGTCAATTGAACCCTAATTTGCACTTGGGCCCACATTTGCCCCCCTGGCGAGAGTCGCGTCCTTGGAGTGACGATCGTGCGAAATACTTTAACTTCTGTGAATCTTGCTTGATTTTTTGAAAAATGCTCGATCTTATGAGTCACGAAAGCAGAGAAAATCATAGGAGGCGTAACTATGGGAGCTCTCCCGATATATCTTTGAAATCCTCTATCAAATCTTTCCAAACCTTGCATAATATTTGTTTCCCTAATTAATTTTTATATATATATATATACATATATTGAAACTAAATCAAAATAAATTATATATTTGTCAAATAAAATCAAATCTTATTTTGATTTGTAAATAAGATCAAATCCTTCTTTATAGAAAATCAAATCATTCCTATTATTTTGGAAACAAAATCAAATTATTTTTATTTATATACTTATAAAATAAAATTAGGAAGAAATTATTTTACGAAAATATTTTTGAAAATCGAGAAATATTTTTTTTAAATAAGAATAATTTAATTTGATAAAATAATAATATTATTATTATTTTTTTAAGCATGAATCTCTTCCCTTAATTGGTGATCTGGCGTAGTCATTTATGGGGATTGGCGGGAATTGATTCCTTTAAACAAGTATAGCAAATTAGCGATTGATTTTCTTTGGACATGTATTTTAGAAAGAAGGCGGAAAAAAAAAAAAACTAAAGGGAAAAAAAAGCGATTTGCGAGTAATAGTGGTAGTGAAGTGAAGCCGGGGAAGATAAACAAATGAAACAATCATGAAGAATTGACAAGCGAAAAATCAACACATTTCTGATTCAAAGTGAAAAATGGCCGCGAATTCTTCACTGTGAACTTGAGCTTCATTTTCAAAACCAAATCATTATTTTAGCTTTGTGAGAATTCCTTGTGAAGCTGTGATTGGTCATTGCAAAATATTTCCATATAAAATGAAATAAAAGTTACGCAAGTCGGGATACTAAAATGATTGAATCAAGGCATCTTTTGATTGGCTATAATTCTAACTTTCCATAAGTAATATTATGGGAAGGACTCTAGAATAATGGTATGATGCTTGGGTCGATCGAAATGATAAACAACCTCTTTTCCTCGATTTATAAAATGGATATACAAATGACAAATCCTATATCCCATGCATATAATTCTCTAGTTATGATTGAAGGCGTAAATTAAATGACGCCTAATTGTACAATTAATTACCTTATATTTATCACAATTACCCACATAATTTCCAAATTGTAAGACCCATAAAATATTCCTCGTTCATATATATTTTCGATGTCTTTAATCTCAGGGAGAACTTTATTAGCAATTAATGAGTTTTTTTTTTTTTTTTTTTTATCAAATTGACACATTCTTATTAATAATTAATTGAGTAGTACTCGGATAGTATGATCTGACAAACTTTATATAGAATTTCCTAAAGATATATAGGCATACTTTCGATTGCTTTCGATGGAGCTAATATATAAAATATTGTTTTATAATCTATATGTATGCATAATTGATTGACTTTTGTAAAAGTAATAATCATGTATCATATGATACATTTATAATTAAAACCCATAGGATCTTACTCTTATATATATATATATATGCTGATAATCTTCTAATAAATTTTTTTATCTTGATACACAAGTCTTTCCTTTTTATCAAATCAAATATTAATTTTATTTCCAAAATAAAATCAAATCTTAATTTTATAAAATCAAATCTTAATTTTATTTTTGAAATTAAATCTTTCTTTATTTTGGAAAATCAAATCAAATCTTTCTTAATTTGAAAGAGATTTTTTTTTTTTTTAAAACAAATCAAAATCATAAAATCATATGAAATAAACTAAAATCATATGATTATGCATGATAGCCATAGTCCTTTCTATTCACATGAAAGTTAGTAGTAGAACCCTTAGTCAATTTATTTTTATTTTATTTATTTTTTTTGGTAGAACCTATACAAAAATGAGGTAACCATTTTTTTTTTTTTTTTTGAATCTTTAATTTGAACCCTTTTTTTTTTTTTTTTGAAAATAAAATAAAATAAAATCTTATTTTATTTTTTTCAAAAAATAAAAATAAAAATATAAATAAATAAATAAAATATTTACTTATCTTATTTTTGAGAGGTCTGTTGCTCCATGATTAATTCTTTGTCTTTGCTTCCTTTTTGCCGTAAGAAAGATCGTTGAAGCTATCATACCTTCACCTCATCGATGACTATCGATTAACACCTCGTGAAACTAAAAGAAAATAAGCCCATGAAAAGAATGAACATGATTAACCCCTCTCTTGCTTTGATGCCGATTATTTGGTTCCTTTCAAGTATGTCTGCTATATCCATGAGTCATCAAGTCGTGTAGCCTTCTCCACTCCTTCCGTCATTCTTGATCGATCTGGCATTACCCAGTGATTCTACACAATGATTGATGAGAACACAAGCGTCAAAGGCTCTCGTAGTGCGAAAATAAAAGAAGATATTCCACCATCTCTTCTTCACTGATAGCCCATAAGACCATCAACAATCAATTCTCTTGGGATAGAAATCACCTCATTTGCCTTGACAAATCAAGACACAGTATATATATATATATATATATATATATATATATATATATATTTTTTTTTTTTTTTTTTTAGGCCAGGGGAAATTGATTATAATAGCCCTCTAATTCATAATTCGTTTCGATTGTTGAAGGTGACTTACTTTCAAGAAAAATCTTTGTTTTCATAATTCTTTTATTTAGTTGGAATTTGAAACTCTTTTCATGTATAATTATTTTTATTTTTTGTCGATTGATTGTTTGTTTGTTGGTTGATGTTTTTGTTTAATTTTTTCTTAATTGTTTCATCGATTTCTCTTTTCGGTGATTGTAGTTTTTCTTTTAGGGCCATTTCACCATACTTGGGATCTTGGCTCGGATATTCTCGAAAAGAAAACAACCTGCTGAGGAGGAGGATTTATTTTGAGCCATTTCACCTTAACAAGGTCATTGGCTCGGATATTACGGAAGAAAGGGAACAACTTTGCGAGGAGGAAGGATCTATTAGAGCCATTTCACCATAATGAGGTCATTGGCTCGGATATTACTAGAAAAAAGAAAGGAACAACTTGAGGAGGAGGAATTTATTAGAGCCATTTCCCCATAACAAGGTCCTTGGCTCGGATATTTTGAAAGAAAGGACAACCCCATGAGGAGAAGAGTTTATTAGAGCCATTTCACCTTAACAAGGTCATTGGCTCGGATATTTTGAAAGAAAGGACAACATCATGAGGAGGAAGAATTTATTAGAGCCATTTCACCTTAATGAGGATCTTAGTTGGATGTTCGGTGAAGTAGCATTCATTTCAATCGAGTTGATTGACGAGTAAGGAGAAGTTAAATGTAAGAGGGAGAGCTCCTTGGGTGGCTAAATCCTACGGGTTGACCCTTAGGGAGGCAAACCTAATGGCCTCCTTTTTCACATTTCCCAGTTCTTCTTTTACCCTTTTTATTTGAATGGCTCCTAATGCTTGTGCTCTTTTCTTCTTTCGGTGTTCATGATCTTCCTTTTCAGAATCGAGGTGTCGTGATCTTCCTTTCCCAAATCGATCTTCTTATTTAAGTTTCATACCCTCTCTCTTGTTATGGTAAACACTTAATTTCAAATGCTCATTCACTTTCTTTCTTTGTTTCTAGAATTCTCATGTTATATTTTTTCTTGTTGCGAGGCTGACTCGGTGAGCGTTCCACGGACAGAAAACTACTAAGGAGGTTCCTTTCATCGGTTGGTGAGGAAAGGCTCCCTTTTATGGGTCTTCGGCGTTTTACGGGAGCAAGTGAAAATTATGATCGTCTGACCTTTCCTCCTCACGAGAAAGTAGGCTTATTTCTATATCTTCTGGCTTGCTTGCAAGTTTAAATGACTTTCCACTGATACGCTTTCGCATTCCTCGTATGTGTATAGAAAAGCAGGAATACCCTACGGTCCCATTCATTTCATATCAGAGCTTATCAATCGTCTTGAGGGGTGGTGACATTGGATAAGCGAGGTTCTCATAAATTTTGATTATGTGGATATCTTTGAAGAGGTAGAGCATTTTGCGTTGCATTCGATTATCGAGGATCTTCGTGTCAAGCGGGACCGAGATCTCTTCTGAAGTCTTGATTTCCTATTTGGTGTTCTTCGCATGTACATTTGTCACTACTTGGGGAGTTCACCCCTGACTCTGAGAGGATGTCATGTAAATCTACCGGTAAGCATTTGCCCCCCTGGCGTGAGTCGCGCCTTTGGTGAGATGATCGTGCAAAATATTTTTAAGTGTTGAAGTCTTCACTTCTTGAAGCTTGATGTTTGCTGAGCCTTGAAAACAAAAGTCCTAGGAGAGTGAACCTCTGGGGGAGCAAACCACAGGAGGGCAAGCCCTAGAGGATCTCTTGAGGATATCTAGGTATCTCTAACTTTCCTTGGACATGTCTCCCTTACATGCTAGGTTGGATCTTTTTATTTCCAATCATCATGTTGTTGCACGCCGTTGGAAGTCACTTCCGTCTCCGTGAGGATGACTTACTTTATATAAACTTTAGGAGCTTGAGATGACATACATAAATTGAAGACCAAGCTTTTGGGAAATTAGTCATTACCCAGAGACCTTGAAGGCTCGATAGCCTCTGTCTGAAGGCTCGTGGTACCACACCATTAATCGACTTGAAGGCTTTAGTTATTCCCTTCTCTTTAGTTCGACGGTCGTGGCCTTTAGATCATAAACTTTCATAGTTTTTCCATTTCTGTGTCGGAAAATTTATGTACATATATTTCATTTATCAAATTGTAGTTTCTTTTATCCTTATTGATTGCCTTTAATTTGAGCGATTCTTTAAAACTCGATATTTAACATTGAATCTTAAGTTGTTGAATTAAGACTCGAAGACACCAATAGGCCTCATAAAACAGCAAACATGAATCTATTCAAGAAAAACATGTTTTTTTTTATGCAAACTAACACTTGAATCTATACTTTTTTTTAAAGAGATTAGAAAAAATATTCAAGCATAAGTGGAAGTTTGACAATTTATTGATAACAAAATTGCTTTTAACGAAAAGCATAACGTTTCAAATAATAAATCCTCGATTACTTTTGAAGTTGAAAGTATAACTTATTTGGTTCGAGGACTTATAGTCGGTGCCTCGATTACTTTTAAAGTTAAAAGTATAACTTTTTGGGTCTAAGGACTTATAGTCGGGGTGCCTCATTCACTTTTAATGATAAAGTGTAACACTCGAGTGCCTCGTCACTTGGATCGTCAATTTCTTGGCAAGTCACGATCTACGAGGACTTGAAATCGGGTGCCTTGTCACTTGAGTAAATCGATTTCTTGGCAAGTGCGGTCTACGAGGACTTGAAATCGGGTGCCTCGTCACTTGGGTAAATCGATTTCTTGGCAAGTGCGATCTACGAGGACTTGACCACCATTTAGAGTGGACCACCATCTTGGGTGGATTTTTTTTATATATATATATATATATATATATATATATATATTTAATTCGTCGATTCTTGTGCCTCGACCTTGGTCATCCAATTACTTGGCAAGGGATACTCACGAGGACTTAAACCACCATTTTGGTGGACCACCATCTTGGGTGGATTTTTAATTCATCGTAGTTCGGAGTTTTTCGATGGTAGAGCCGGTATTTGGGTTCTTGACTTACAGGATTGAACCATGGGTGATAGTGTTACGTTTCTTCTCTAGTTCAATCTCCCGCCGTCGACTTCTCGTGGTATATCCTCCATGTGTATGTGATCCATAGTGGAATATCCTGCGTATTGGTGGTATCTACGGATCGGTCTTCTTTTCATCTCTTAATTACAACCAATAGGGGTCTTAGAGGCTTCACGACTCCATACTACTCGACCCATTGTTAAATACAGGCTCTGAATGCCTTCTCATTGCATGTAATAGCCTCCGGGCGGCATTACGGTATACTTGTCACCATGCTTTTCTCTGCTTCGCTCAATTTTCTCATTCTTCTCCCTCTTGCCCCTTGTGGTTTTGGTGAGAATCATTGAAAGCCACGATTCTTTATCTCTTGCTCTTCCGTATAACCATCGCATGCATTTGGTGGGAAATGTCATGATTCCTCCCAAGTCTTGTGCAAAAGATGAGAGGTCATGAATGAATCCACAAGCTTTGGTAATGAGGTGGGGCTTGAAGGCGTCTAAAGCACCATTGTTGCATATCTTAACCAAGTTCTTTTCTTGATTGGCTCTGCGCACCCTCGTGCTGGGCCTTGAACTGTCGACATAATCGTGACTCCTCATTCGGTTTACTGCTTGAGCCGCATAAGCTCCTGATGGTTACTGTTTACTTGCGTAGAAAAATTTCTTGAAAAATTGTAATTTTAAGTCATCCCGATCATGGATGAGACCCTTCTCCAAATTGTAGTACCAACTAAAGGCCTTTATCAAGTCAAAGTCTTGTTGAATTCCGCATCGACAAGTTGTGGTTATTCACCGTCATATCAGAACCACGGAGACATTGACTCTCTGAACACAGCGATATGTTCCCTAGCATTTCCTTTTTCCCGTTGTATTTTGGAAATTGCGGGGGTGCTCAATATACCTGTTGGGTAAGGTTGCCTCCGAATGTATGCGGGGTAAGGAGGGTAAAGTCAACTCAGGGTCGAGATATGCATCTGCGAAGTTGATTGATCACGTCGATCATATCATCCTTCGTCATCATCATCGGGCTTGTAGCGTGAACTCTACGGGGTGTTGTGATATCTTTTCTTGCATCGGCGGTGTGTATGGTAGAAATTGGTTGATGGACACTTGCATCGTGAGCGGTTGGCCTTGTGGAAGATTCTTTGGCTCATTATTTGGACATTGCTTGGAATGGTTGGCATTTGCACTGTGAAAATGATGGAATAGTGGTTGAGATGATGTTGTTTTTGAGGTTGGCTTGCTTCCATCCTAGGTTGTGTACGTCACTGCTATTACGGGCTTCGAGTTGATTATTGGAACGATTGACTTTCAGTTAATGGAGTCTGATGTGGTTCTCTTTGTTCTTGCTACCATTATTGTTGTCTTCCACACCTACTTGTTCCCCGTACAAACTTCACAGGGAACATGGCCTTGAAAGTGGGAATCTGCATCAGCTCTTTGGCGGAAATTCCCATCTCCTCTTGCTTCCTCTGCATTTCGGCATCATGGCCATCATCATTCCTTGCCCTTCTCGTGCTTCCTTGATGCCTTGAGCATCTCGGTTGCACATCATTAAGTGGTCTCCACTGCATCCTCGCCTTGCCTTCTTGTGTTGGTTTGTTGTTGATTGGCCGTATGTGGTGACGTCGAACTTCATACAAGCGTCTTGATAAGTGGTTGGTCAAAATCCGAGGTTTGCGCCTTGGAAAGCTTGAGGTGGCTTGCCTTGGGGCTGGATCCGGTGAGGTAATCTTTGTTTGTTGGTGAAGCGACTCTTCTGTAGTTCTCCAGCTTGAGTTGTGGGCATACCCTTCAATTACACCTCCCGGTAGTCGTGAATAAATGTGGGCGAGAAATCGTACCTTCTTAGGGTTAGGGTTTCGTGTTGGGTGAGGAGAGAAATCCACGAAAAATGCGGAATTGATTGATTGATTGAAGAGGGAGAAGCGGCGGTGGGCGATTACTCCAACGACGCGTGGCGAGAACCCCTAGAATCCAGGGAGCAGTGTTAGGGTAATGAGGATTCAAGAGCCTTCTTGAGTCCTTGAGTTGAGAGAATGTCAAACCCTTTGGTGCTTTTAGGTGGAATCTCGAGCCTTTAAGTCACGAAAAGGATAGGGTTTTTGATCTTCAAAGTCCGGAGTCTTGGTCTCAAAGAGAAGAAGTCCCTTCCCGATGGAGTGGAAGAGATATTTATAGGGTTTTTGGAGAGTGGTCATGTGATAAGCACATGTCTCGGAGAAATTCAAATTACCCTTAGTCGTCAAAGTAATGACCCGGATCGTCAACCTGACGATACAGCATATACGATCGATCCTTGTAATCGATTCCCAAAATGAGTCATCCTCCGTCTTACGCCTCGGGACGTGAAAGATTCTCTCGAGATCTTGCTTCTTTATTTTGCTCTTAGTCTTTCCATTAATATTACATTTTAATCATATCTGAACAATTTGTGCTTTTAACGTAATTAGGTAAAATTGAACCCCTAATTTATATACTGCATAGAACTGTATTAATATACGATAGTTGCTATATACCGAACACATCACCTGACCGGTCCCCAAATTACAGTTTGGTTGCACTTCTGTACGTACCTCCAGCATAGCCATACATAAAAGCAACACAAAGTAGCTGCAAGTAAAAAGTATGAATAGTACTAGTACGTTAATCTGTAATAGTAGTAGTAGTATTACTGTATCTTTCTTTCTTACGATTACCACATCGATATCGACATGGCCAATTCCCATACCCCAATACAACAATCAGTATTGGAATGGAATGGAATGGACTGGATGTATGCATTGTAAATTAAGAGCCTGTTCGTTAATGCTCTTGCTTCACCAATTTTAGGGTTTCAATTTAGAGTTTTTGGGACTTTTATAATATCTTAAAACTTGTGAATTAATTTTTATTTATCAAAATATAACTTATTTAACTCACAAATATTTTCAATTTGTATTGCAACAAATTAATATTACATATATGATTTTTTATATATAATTGGATCCAGATTTTGTTTAGTGTTCATATCGTTATTGTATTAAATTTTATAAATATTTTTTATTTATTATAATAACGAACATTACATTCACAAAAAAATCGTTAAATGACAAAAATAGTGAAAATAATTTTTGCTTTAAGAATGTAAAAAAAAAATTAAAAATATCTTTGAGAGTGAGAACTTTATAGAATTCAACTTAATATATATAATTATATATACTTATGTGCATTAAAATTTTACATTATTATATATTGACGTGACTTTATCAGCCACATAAATAAAAGTTAGCACTTCCATTCCATCTCCCCAATGCACCAAGTCTCTCTCTCTCTCTCTCTCTGTGTTACATTTCATAATACATATATAGAGGACAGCGACCTAGACAGTGAAATAATTTGATCATGGATCCTGCTGATGCATTCTCGGCAAACTTGTTCAAGTGGGACCCAAGAGGTCATCATCATGTTCTTCCACCACCACCACCACCACCACCACAGCAGAACCGGCTGTTTGAAGGGATGGCACCTCCGCCACCGCCGCAGCCGGCGGCGTTTTCAGTGGTCCGGTCAATTAGAGAGGTGGGAGGATTGGAGGAGTTGTTTCAAGCTTATGGCATTCGGTACTACACCGCGGCCAAGATAGCGGAGCTAGGGTTTACAGTAAACACCCTTTTGGACATGAAGGATGAGGAGCTTGATGAGATGATGAATAGCCTCTGCCAGATTTTCCGGTGGGATCTCCTCGTTGGTGAGAGATATGGCATCAAATCTGCCGTCAGAGCCGAGCGCCGTCGCCTAGATGACCGCCATCTTCATGATCATACTGCCAATACCCTCGATGCAGTCTCTCAAGAAGGTTAATTACTTTAACATATATACATACTATATTTCTCATTCTTTAATATCTAAACTGAATTAACTAATGAAATAGTCGTACTAATTTGAGTAACAAAATTAAAACGATATTTGTATTCCAAAAAAAAAGAAATCTATCATTCATTCGTCAAAATTAAAGATACAAGTTTTTTAATTTGGTGCGCAAATTCAAAAATCTAAGATAAAAATATTTTTGGACTATAAAATGAGATGAAATTCCTTATCTGTTAGTAATCTACTAATCTTAGTCTTAATTTGTACTCGCATACGTTACTAAAATCTTAGTCGTGTTGTGTTACTAAGATGTTTGAAAAATAAATTTATAAAAAATTGTCATTTTAGAAATATATCCCTATTATCATAATAGAGGAATTATTATATGTATAGAAAGAGAAAGAAAACATGCAACGCAAAAATACAAGTACATAACGCAAAAATACAAGTACATAATGATTACAGTCTTCTAATGGTACGTGAATAATATGACAGTGGTCAACATGATACTCAACTATTCTATCAAGCGAGAAACAAGTAAAAACAGACCCAACAAGAATGATATATATATATATATATATATATATATATGTATGTATATACATATATAGAGCTAATGCTATATGTGGCTGTCATGACTTAATTATAATATTGTTAAATCAATGATTATAAGCTTCAAAATTTCGGCTTCCCTAGTAGATGTCTTCCCATTCAACTCAATTTTTATCCTTTTCAATCGATTGTATTGTAGATGTAGAAAAGGTTTTTAACACTTGCGTAAGTAGCTAGCTAGGTTAAGGCTTTTCCTTTTTAAGAACCCTCTCGACTTCTCTTAATTTGAACTTGGAAGACGGACTAAAGTTTTGCTCATAAAGGGTGGCCGGAAAGACAGATGGCAATCGCCTTTTAGTCTCCACCCTAATTCTTTTTTCATAAAGTTTTCTATTTTTAAATTATTTAGGTATTAATTTCCATAACTATTAATAATCATGTGAAGGGCTATCAGAGGAGCATGTGCAACAACAAGAGAAGGAAGCAGCAGGGAGTGGTGGCGGAGGGACTTGGGAAGCGGTGGTTATGGGTGGCGGAAAGAAGAAGCAACGGCGGAAAAAGGTGCAGTCAAGATTAATGGGGACGTCCATGGAGGAGGATGATGACGATGGCTACGGCGACAGTGATCAAGCTGCTGATGACTTTGATGAAAATGCTAATGGTGGTGGTGGTGGTGGTAGTGAGAGGCAAAGAGAGCACCCCTTCATTGTGACGGAGCCAGGGGAGGTGGCGCGTGGGAAAAAGAACGGCCTCGATTACCTATTCCACCTATACGAACAATGCCGTGATTTCTTGGTCCAAGTTCAAAATATTGCCAAGGAGAGAGGTGAAAAATGCCCCACAAAGGTAAAAAAACATTAAATTAAAATTAATATACTGCACCCACTCGTACACAGTACTAGTACTAGTATAGTAGAATTTCAATTTTTAACTACCTCAATAACCGTCGAATACACTTTTTACTGTTGACCCGACCGCTTGGGTATTCCTTTGGATGTAACATGATGCTAAGGGGAGGGAGGCAGGGAGCTGATGATTTTGATCAAATTGGCTCGTCAGGGTGCAACCAGCTGGCTCCCTGTACGTTTAGGAGGCCTGTCTTGTGGCCTGGAATTTAAAGGGACACTTCATTAAAGTTTTTAGTCCTATGCTTCTCTATCCGTGCCTGCATTTATCTTATCTTAGATTCTCTGATAAAACAATAAGCAATGTGTATCTCACTAATAAAGATATAGAGACGAGATGTTTTAATTTATTCAGAAAAAAATATGGGTACAACCCTTTTTTTTTTCTCTATATATTTTGTATAGAACAAAGTTGCACTTGAAATATAAAAAATATTTTTCGCACAATACTTTTATATATTCTGGGATAATCTGATCATCTCCCTTTATCTTCTTCAAATAACATATTTACTTCATTTTTATGGAGCAAGCCATCAGACACTGTACGTACTTAGAAGCACAAGTAAATTCGTTGATCAGTAGGTTTTTTCATGATTACTTCACATGCTAAAATGTCCATATATTATATGTTTCCCAGAGGGATTTATGTTTATATTGCCAAATGCGACTGTCATTCAAAATGCAGGTGACAAACCAAGTGTTTAGGTATGCGAAGAAGGCCGGCGCAAGCTACATCAACAAACCCAAAATGAGACATTACGTACACTGCTACGCACTGCATTGCCTGGATGAGGAGGCGTCTAACGTACTAAGGAGAGCATACAAAGAAAGAGGAGAGAACGTTGGGGCGTGGAGGCAGGCTTGCTACAAGCCCCTAGTGGCCATAGCTGCACGACAAAGTTGGGATATTGATGTCATCTTCAACACACACCCTCGCCTTTCTATCTGGTACGTCCCCACCAAGCTTCGCCAACTTTGCCATGCCCAGCGCAGCTGTGCTGCTGCAGCTACCACCTCTGTCACTGTTGGGAGTGATCATCATCTGCCCTTCTAAGGGTTGTGGGATCTCCACGAGCCTTCGCTGTTTTAACTCTACTGTTTTTAAATTCGGCTTGAATCAACTCTTTCTTTATTATATTATATGATATGATATATAGATGCGTTTAGTTCACATTTGTGATTCTAATATTAATTTATTTACATTAGTAAATTAGCTATGCAGGCCTTTTGAACAAGTTTTTCAAATGTAATTAATTTAAATGGATGAGAAAAATAATTACAACCAAAATAATACTAATAATAAGAGTACATTTTCCCTTATTCGGTGGTACCAGAGGCTGACCTCATACTGCAACTTTGTAAGAACAAGTTTTGGGTGTGGCATGCATTAGGCCAGATCCAAATAATAACTTCACGTAACCGATTGTTTAATTAAGATCTGTTCAACCCCAAATAATAACTTGACGCAAGTGAGTGGATAATTAATATTTGAATAGTTAATAAATTATTTAAATGAAAAACCATCCACCTTTTTAAGTATTTGGATTTAAAAAATTATTGAGAAACTAAAAAATATAAAAGAATACAATATTTATATAACTTTCATAGCTTTAAATTTTTAATAAAAGACCGCTCTTAATGATTTAAGATAAATGACAAACAAAATTTAAACAAACAACTTTACTCTCTTATCAAATCAAAGTGTGGAACTGTTAAGAAGTATTTAAAGATAAACAAACACCACCTTAATATCTGTTAAAGACTTGAGATTGTTTTTAATCCCCATATTTATAAAAATAAGGGGTCATAACAAGGACTATTCTTTAAAACAAGGGAGTCCAAAGTTGTACCTTATCTGAATAAAGTTCATAAATTTCTTAAAGAAAAATAAAATATCAAGTTAGCCATATCAAAAAAGAAAAAGATTTCCAAACCCCTGGTTTTACAAGATCAAGATGAATGAGTGGGATATCTCCACAACACATCACCCCATGTGCTCAGACCATCAGTCACATCCTTCACTATCGATGAAACCTCTTCTACGCTCACGCGAATCTGCTGCTTGCTGTCCCTCTCCCGAATTGTCACCGAGGTTGTTGAATCCACTGTAATGGCAAGGGGAACACCTAGTTCATCTGTTCTTGCATATCGCTTACCTATTGATGTGCCTGCAACATAAAGATGTACAAATGTTCAGTTGTGCAGATGTTTTTGAACCAGTTGGAATCAATATCTCAACGATAAAACAATACACTAATCCATAGCACAGAGGACAAGGGTATGTGGAACCCTATCGAGAACCAGCAGATGGCAGTGAGCTCATTTCATAAACTATTGTTTCTTCATATGGCAGAATGTGCAGGCAAACAAGACTGGTTATTACTAACCCCAAAAGTTATACTTCAAGTGGATAAATATGTTGTATTGGATATATCCGGGCAACTGATCCAAACAGTCGGGCAATTCACAATTTGAGTTATCCCACAACTTGAGAAAATAAATTTTAAATTATTCATGAAAATGATAAGAAACAATCAGTCCACTAGGACTTGCTACACGCAAAACATGTAACCAAAGACGGGGATCAATATCCTTGCATATTTTTAAAAGCCCGTACCTGTTATATCAATCTTATAAGATATCCCAGCAGCAGTCAATGATCTGGCAATGCGTTTGGCAACTTCTTCATATTGTTGATTCTGAACCAAAGGGAAAACAGTGCATTTGATAGGTGCTACCAGTGGCGGAAAACGAAAAACATTCATTTGCTCATCCCCATCTCTACTGGGTCTTGTATAGAAAGAATGCTCGTATAGACAATAAATTATCCTTCCAATGCCAAAAGATGGTTCAATCACTGAAGGCGTGAAAACCCTGTGGTGTTCTTTTTTCTTTTCCTTGGAGATTGTTAACATGTTCATCTTTATAGTGACATCTTTCTCAAGAGTGCAAACATGAAAATTTGTCTCTCCCTTGGACTCCAAAGCAGCTTTCATTTCCATAGCTTCTTTTTCCCCCATGGCCTATATAAAAACATTAATGAGAAATCTATGGATCTTTGAGAAAAGCAGAGATTTGATCAGCTAAAGAAAAGTAAAACATTCTCTCTCTGTGTGCCTCTCTTCCGGGAGCAGATCCTCTGTCCCCAAATTCCATGTCCCCTTGTGTCCCTCCACTTAAATTTTGACACCTAATCTCTTACTAAACACTAATTAATTCTAAAATTAAATATTAACAGGATCTGCTCTCCTCTCTTCCCTCTATTAATCGTTGCAAAGACTATAACATCTTTTATCCACAAATGCACAGATGAATACACTATCCTCATTTGTATGTAGAAACATTTCATTCTTTTCAATGAATCTGGGATTTTTGATCCTACAGTAGAACACCTCCATACCCATGTACCCAATAATAAAAAAGAAAGGAGAATAGTTCCAACTTCCATACAAGCACCTTATTAAAATACTACTAGAGGAAAAAAAACCCCCAACCCCACCCAAAAAAAAAACACATTTTTTTTTAAAAAAAATATATATATATATATATATATATATAAATGAATAACGTATCAAAAATTAGTCTACCTCCAATGCTTCAACCACCATCTTCTGTTTACCCTTAAATGCAAGGCCCAGCTCCTTCTTCACTGGAGATATAACAAGTTTCTGAAAAAATACAACGGCGTGAGCAACAAAGTAAAAAACACTATTAGAACAACATAAATCAATATATATATATAGAGAGAGAGAGAAAGAGAGACCTCCACTTCTCTAGGTTCTGCAAATTTTTCATGAGCCACAAGAGGTACGCCACTTTTATCCTGTAACGGGGTAAAAACTTCAGCTGAGTAACTAAAGCAGAATTTATACGATCTTCTTGGTATAAACCAGTACAAATAGCATAACCATTGTTCTGCTCCGATTTTAATTTACTTGTTTTATAGTACTACATAAATTATAGGTTGTAAGTAGCCCAAACATCAACAAAATTCCTCACCCTCTGCATGCGTATAAATCAAGATTAAGAATTTGGATTTCTAAATAAATTTCCCTGAAACTTTAAGAAAACTCTCACCGTGTGAGCACGCAAATCATATGCAGATCTGTCAGCGATACCAACACATTCAATCCAGCCATACGAAGATTCAATCTCAGCATCCCAACAGTCTGCAGCATAGTGTGCCATCTCATTTGCCAGATGCTGTCGGAAACGTAACCTGTCTTTATCAATTCCAAGATGAGTCAGGAACAGATATACTCTCCCTATGAAGTACCCTAATGTTGCATTGTTGACAATCCCCTGCAAAACAGAGTATAACTGATAAGTTCAGATAGAATATGAACACAATAAACATGTACTCAAAAACACAGACATATAGTAAATGTTTCTAAATATACGCAGACACCAAAGGTGAGGAGAGATACTATACCAAATTGGATAACTTGAACGAACCTGGGAAACTGCTTCACCTAGGAGGATTCTCCTTGCTGATTGTCCAGACACCTGATCTTCCCTTGGAAACATCAAGAACTCCAAATTTGCAACTTCAGGAAATTTTGGATGGGACTTGTCTTCAGGATCAACAAAATGTTCAATCTCAGCCAGTGTAAACTCACGAACCCTTAGAAGACCTTGGCGCGGAGATATCTACAATTTGCAATTTTTCAAATCAAGATCAATGCTTTATTTCTAGTTTGAAAAACATGCTTAAACAACATATAACCTCCAACACTAAATATAATCTAAAACAAGATGGAACATTTGGCCATAGAAGTGAAACTAAAACAATCTACTTCGAAATCTTTAGGTGAGAAATGAACTACAGAGGTCGATTTAGGATGACATAAAACGGCATCCAGAACATACCATTACAGCCCCAAGTAGAGCCCCCGGGGGGATTCAATCACAACAGAGGAATTTTTAATATTATTTTTTCCCCTTGCAGTAAGGGCTTTTGATTTATTAACACAAAATATCATTTCGTTGTTTTTATTCCTATTTTTCTTACCTAGAAACATTATCCTTTTGTTTTCCATAGTCTTTTTTAGGCTGTCCAATAGCACATTAAGTCATTAACCATCACCACTTTTGATTTATTAACACACAATATCATTTCGCTGTTTTTATTCCTATTTTTCTTACCTAGAAACATTATCCTTTTGTTTTCCATAGTCTTTTTTAGGCTGCCAATAGCACATTAAGTCATTAACCATCACCACTATTAGGGGTGTAAACGGATATATACAGATTCGGATATAGTAGTATCCGTATCCGTTTATTTGCAGATACCTTTAAACCGAATACGGATAATATCCGTTTTTTTCGAATACGAATAATATCCGTTTTTTCCCGAATACGGATGCGGACAAATATGAATTTTCCGGTTACCATTTACAACATTAACTATGATTAGAATAAAAAATATGAGTTTTAAAATATAGTTTATTAATGAATGAATGTTTATTTATTTATTTTTAATAAATATTTAAATACAATAATCAATGTTCTAAATTACAATTCAAATAAGTTTTCATCATTTTTAAAATCTTAAATTTCAAAATGAATGTTCGTATTTTATTAATGTTTAGATATCCATTTTATGTATGTAAAGTAATATTGTAGTATGAAATATGAATATTTATAATTTATAATTAGATTTATTGAATATTTAATTATTTTTTCTCAAATACTTGATTAAAACTTTAATAATATATTTATGGGAACTTTTATTTATAATTTATCCTCAATACATAGATTACAATTTACATAGTTATAAAAAGTTTATTTTATTTCATTATATTTATGGAGGGTGCGAGTTATAATGTATATGTGACAATTAACAACTAGTTAATCCAACTTGATCTAAAATTTACTTTGAACTTACTTTAAATATTTGGACTTCTAATTTTTAAATAATTGGGCAACTAAAAGTGATAAATACTCACCTCCCGAAAATTCATAAACGTGAATTAATTATTCAACCCCCTTCTAGATTAATTCTAAATTAATTCGGACTTAACACATTTTAACAATAAAATTATATTGTTCATTGTTCCCGCCTCCTAAAATTGCAAGTAAATTTTGAAAGTAAAAAACTTATAATAAGCTAATAACTATAGTTTTGTTCTTCTAGTATATAATTTTCTTAGTAAATGATACATTTTAGATATTTTAACATTATAATAGTAAAAATCTATTAACTATACTTAAATCAATTTATTTGGTTTATTAATATTAGAATAAAAGTGTTATTTCCTACTTTTTAGAAGTGAAATGATATATTTTTAAAATAATTTTCGTATGATAGTGAAAACTAATTACTATATAAGGAATACCACTTTAAAAAAATTATTTTGCTTATTATATAATAATTAATATATATATAAGTTATTTGGATACGAATTCCGAATACGGATCCGGATATCCGCTATTTATCGGATATATTTACGATCGGATGTGAAACGAATACGAATACGCCCATACAATGTTCGAAAAAGCTAAAAGCGATGAAGCGTTTTTTCTTGACGGAGGCGCGAGGCGGTAGTCCTCAAGGCGATGGGTAGCCTCGATTTGAAAACATATGTTATTGATAAACATTGAATATATACAAATTTTGTGGTGATGAATAATTTAGAAAGAAAAAAATCAGTTATCAACACTCGACTCCGTCGAGTTATCAACACAAGAAATGTTTTTTTTTTCGCTATAGGGACTTGGTGCAGGAAATATAAAGAAATAGGGGTTGAACTGAAACTTTTGAAACTTCAAGAACTGAAATGAAAGAAAATGAAATTTTAGGGGCTGATATGTAAAATGTTATGGGCTATTTTGAAATTTAAGAAAACTTTTGAGACTAAACTAAAAATTTATAAAGACTATGGGGTACCTAACTGTAATAATCCATAAGATATTAGACAAATCTGATACTACTTTCCTTTTCCAAAAACAGAGAGACGACGAGAGAGAAAGAGAATACGAATAAGAATAAGAGAGGAAGAGAACGAACATCACGAAAAGAAAACCAAGTCACACGATCTCGAAAGCACGAAAAAGAGAAGAACCCGGTCATGACCGAGAGAAAAAAAGAACTAAAGTCACTCCGATCCGTCGACTACTCGCACGGTACTTAGTTTTTTTTTGTTTCAAATCAAGGCGTAAGCCTTAATAAGCCTTGAGGCGCAAGGCTATGAGGTGTAAGCCTCAATTGAATAAAGCTCATGCCTCTCGATTTCTCTATGAGGCGTAAACCTCGCTACAGTTTACTCCTGCCTCGCCACGAGGCGCACGCCTCGATCACTTTTTCGATCATTGCGCCTATATCCGTATATATATCCGTTTATTTACGGATACATTTAAATCGAATACGGATATATCTGTTTTTTCGAATACGAATAATATCCGCTTTTTTCGAATACGGATGCGGACGAAAACAAATTTTTCGGTTACCATTTACAACCCTAACCACCATCTACTCTTGCACACAACCTCTATAAGTGGCCTGGCACTGGCCCATGCAGCTAATACTACTATGTCTACGTTCTGCTAAAACATTATTGTCTTCTGCTGGTTCTACAATTATTACAACTTCTACTACTCACCCAATGATCCTAATCTTATTCTTTAGCATAATCAGTGAACCCTGTCCACTCCTACTACTTAGCAATGAGGAAAGCAAATAAGAATATAAACGCGTCTGATAAGAAAAAGACAGCCCAATGATTATGTGGTCTTTTGTATGTAACAATAACATAGAGGCAACTGATCCACTCACCTCAATAATAACCAAAATTAAGCAAGTTGGTTAACAAATAAAATTCCAAATATATAATGAATGCCACCAACATTTATAGCCACATGACCATGTAAGCAATCACACAGCAATCAATTATATTAGGGGAGTATTTGGTACCTCATTCCTAAAAGCTTGACCAATTTGAGCAGCAGCAAAAGGGAGCTTGCTCCCATTGTAATAATACAAGTCCTTGAAGTTCACAAAAATACCTTGTGCAGTTTCAGGTCGCATATACCTGGTTATTGAAGATATTAAGACAATTAAAAGGCCCATGGGAACAAAATAGCCTTTATGAAAAACTAAACTCCATAAAGTAGTAACTAATTTACTACAGTTAGGTAACATAAGCTAACCAAACAATTAAGTTTAATATATATACTCAAAAATCACAATGATCATCCTACCCAGGACTTAGACCAGACGGACCAATTGAGGTCGAAACATCAAGTTGAAAGGATAGGGAGCGAGAGAGGGGTTCTTTGTATCCGGAATGATAATGCCATATTCCTTGATCTTTGCCCCAGTTCTTGGAAGAAAGATCATCCAATACAGCAAGAACATGTCTCAACTCTACTGACTTCTCTTTGGTGAGGGTAGGATCTCTTTCAAGCTTCTCTTTGCAAAAGTCCTTGAGCAAATGGTCAGCACGGTAACAAGTACCAGTCTTTTCGTCCTTCACCATAAGGTCTGTGAACTTATCAACGTGTCCAGATGCCTTCAACACAACCTCCGGTGTCACACATGGGCAGTCAACCTCCAACATGTTCTCTTCTAGAACAAAATGCTGAAATTTAGCATCAGAGAATCAGCAACATATTACAGTGTAAAAAATAGAGCAACCAGTCGCATGAAAACTTCCTTTGATCTTATGAGGAACTGATTTGCAGTACACAGAGACACTACCAAAGAGCTGATTAAAATAAGTGAATAAGTCAACGACGTAAATCAAAAGATATCATTATAGTCAACTCCAACATAGTAATTACTTTTTATGTTGCCAGATACTAAATCATGTTCCCATCATAAACACTGCTAATGACATATGCCAACATAAACATACATTTGCAAAGAAGTTGAAAACTGCTGCACTCAACAAGTGAAGCAACGTTTAGGCTTTTGGGGAATGAAAAATTAAAAATACCTCACAGCCTCTCAATTGAACCGAGTGAGGCCAGCAACTGGCCTGTGAACTTAACATATATCATATGTCACATCTAGTTGCTCAATTAGCTCTGGGAGTTTTGATTACTATGTTATGTTTGTTATGTTTGCTTATTATGGAGAAAATAAATATCATTGCGAAGTAATTATTCTAGGATCTTGCTTGAAGATGGCAAAATGAAACAACAATTCAGCTCTAGCTAGCAAATAATCCCAATCACAACAATCCCAGCTAATTGGTGTTAATACCATTGAACAACTCATGAAAAGGTATTGATTTGAAGTAAACCAGCCCACGAAATATAAACATATAACATATCAATTCCAACTTTAACACACATCCAAAAAGAGGGAGAGGGGACAGGAGGGGAGGGGGGAGGGGGAGGGGGAGGGGGATAAGTAGTCCGTATATAATTGCTTACGTGAATTGCAATAATCTATATTACATGTTCTTAAACATAAATCATAAAAGACCTAGATGAGCTACAATAGTAACAAACTCGCAATAAATCGACCAACCCGATGGGGCGGTCATCTTAATTTATAATATCTCAATTGAGTAGTATTAAATCTATCTTCAGGGTGCTTAATAGAAACAGAAGTGAAATCTACCAACTGTACAGATACGAAAAGGGTTAAAAAAAAGACCTGACGCCAGAAGGCGAGGACATTGGACTTGACGGCGCAACCAGGGGGGCCATAGTCGTAAAGGCCAGCAACGCCTCTGTAGATCTTGAAGGAGGGTATGTAAAATAGACGGCGTTCAAGAGTGTTGACCACCGCTTGACGGAATGCTTCTCGATTCTGTGCTTCTTGGGCTGCCTCCATCTCTATCCCAAACCCTACCTCTTTCTCTTTGGACAGGAAGAAAAATCACAGATGTGAATATAATCTTAAGAAGCACTTCACACTAGTCGACTTTTTGAGGCAGAGGATTTGTGAAATTAAAGGATTATTTATGGATATACTTTGAGACCACAGTCCCAGTGGAGAGATAGCGGACTATGGCTCTGCTAACCTACGCCGGTTGATTCCCATGGGCTGGATCATAAATACGGAATACCTACGACCTCTATCTCATCTGGTATGGAAATTGGAATGTGTCCCGATCCGAACAGGCCCCTCCCAGATCCATTTACCCCCTTCTTTTTTACTTTTCCAGTTATGAATCATTCCAAACTACTACTCTATTTTTTTTTGATTTCGATTAGTATTAGATTTTCTATTAAAATTCGATTGAGTTCAATTCGAAATATAAATAGTCAAATATGAGCAATACATTTTAAAGTTCGATAAATACTCGAACCTTCTCAAATGTAATTTTCTAATTATACTTTCGGATCATATTCGTTGAAAAAGTTCAAACCGCCGAGATCAATTCGAATCGCTTTCACCTTCATAGAAATTAAATTAAATTTCAATCAAACCTTATTTTATTTTATATTCGATAAATTTTGTAAACCAAATGAAAATTCTTTCAACACTCCGGATCATTTCGGTTCGTTTATCTGCTTATGTATGTGTATCTCATTTTCTACTTTAACTATTTTCCTTAGCTAATAAATAAATGGCATTCCCTTTCTTTTATGAAAAAATATATAAGGCATTTTGATTATCAAAAATAAATATTTTCAAATTTGAACTTACGCTCTGTTTTTGAGTTTTAGAATGGACAGAAAAAAAAATTGATGGAAAATTTAAATTTTCTTTCCAATTCTTATGTTTATGAGTTTTTTAATAAACGGAAAAGAAAAGAAATGGATAGAAACTTGGCCACTTTTCCTGCCAAAGTTATCCGTCCAAAATTGGCCTGATTTGGACAGAAAAGAAATTGGAATAAGTAATATTTTTATAATTCCTAAATTATCCATAACTTTTAATATAATAAATTTTAAATTACAACTCATGTCCTCAATTTTTAAATTTTCTATCCTTTTCTATTAAAAACACAGAAACAACACAAATGAAAACTTCAAGTTTTCTATTATTTTCTTTTCTGTTCTAATTTAAATTTTCTATTCATTTACTTTTCTGTTCAAAACTCAGAAATAGAGTGTTAATGTGAATTCAGTATTAATCAATAATATTACGAATATTATAAATTATCTGCTACTAACAAAACTATTTTTTAAATTTTAAATTTTAAATAAATTAAATCTCAGTATTGTTTTTTTCTTTTCTCTGTAGCCAAAAACTAGACATGGGAGAATCTCCTACTTTCGAGACCTTCCCTATGATCTTTTAGGCTTTAATGCTTCATAATAGTTTATTCGATTATTAAACTTTTTAGGCTTTAGGCTTTTTTGTAGAATTTGCAAAACTTTTTTTTCCCTCTATGAGATTATTAATTTATTTTTATTTGTTGGACATTATCATTATCACCCTTTGTGTTTATCTATTTTGGAGATTATTTTTTCTCGTTTATAAAGAATTTTTTGGTATGCTGGTTGATGACAACAGATCTTTTTAAATTTGAGTATAAGTTGTCAAACCAACTTATTATTTTATTGCATATTCTATAGTTATTTTAAAATATAATTATTTTAGCAAGCTATTGTTGTGAGTGAATCTTTTCTTGATTATTTGTTATTTGGTTGTAAGAATTACAATTTTAATTATTTTTATCTTTCGTAACAAATTATAGTTTTAATTCTTAATATATTTTAATATTTTGAATTGATTGATAGATAAAAAAATTACAACAAATTTCATGGTTTAAAAAGTTAAATGAATCAGATCCATTTTGAATATAAAATTAATTTTTTACTGATTTTGGAAAATAACTTTGATCAATATTATAAACGGATGGAGTATTTTGGGTAAGAATCCAAAAGATAAAGTAAACACCAGAATAGAACGCATACCAACTAGAAACAAGTTCAGAAAAAGAAAAATAAATAAAAACAGACGCATGCTTATTGCTTATTGCTTATTGCTTATTGCTTATTGCTTAAGGCCTAAGGGCATGCATGCCTTCTCCATCTATCTAGTCATTCTCAGGTTTGTTGAACGTTAAACACGGAGTAGAGTGAGAGTTTCTACTCTTTATATATTTTTTATATTATATTTCTCTAATATCATAATGTCACATTTTAATATATTTTAAATATAAATCATGAAATATAGACATTCATTTGAAATGAAGAGAATCATATTCAATAAGTATGTTGGACGACCTCCTTACCTAAAAGATTAATCTATTAGGTTGAGATTTTACTATACTTATTAACTCATCTATACATTAGAATTCATGTGAAATATCTCAACACTTATTAACAATTTCAATCAATAGTTCCCCCCTTCTTTCTCACTTTTTTAGATCTAATTTTCATCATTCTTGATTTTTTTAATGATTCTCTCATGATGTCATGATTGTAAAAATCAATTCATGTATAAATATATACATGTTAATCAGGGAGAAGAATTTTTTTTGGGAGAAAAAGAGTACGGAACTCTTTAATTTTACAATTTGCTTATTTGATTTCTCAATCTAAATTCCACACTATGACTCATACGAAACAGTATTTTAACATATTTAATATAATTGAACTTTTGATCAAAACTAAATTAGTTTATTTTAATCGTTAACTCGATAATCGATATAATTTAACCAATTTTTTTTTAAATTACCCATTTAACTCATTTGACAAATCGACTTATGACTTGTTATAGATAAAATTAAATTCACTTTTTTCTATTGTAGTCGAACTTGATTTACTAATGCATCACTGAACTGAAATTTTTAATAATTAATTTATTAAACTCTATTATATTTATAAAACGTTACAAAAATCGTTTGATAAGTTTAATTTTTAACAAAAAAAAAAATAATATGTGCCACCTAGGAGAGAGATAGGTGAGTTGTCAGCTTTCAATGAATAAAAATATCAAAAATTCTATGTGAACATAAAAATTGTACATAAAATTTAGATATAAATATATTTGAATTTTATTTATTTGTATTTGGCCTCAACGGTGATGGTGTAGTGGTGGCAACGGTGGTGTAACTTCGTTCTTCCGTTCATAATGAAGAAGATGGATATATTTTGGGTTGAGTAATCTTTTACGGGTGGATTGTATTTTGTGAATGCGTAATACCAGAATAACTAGACATTTAAACTGAAATAAAGTGCCTAGTGTTTGTTTTGTTTTAATTTATTCTTCCACATATACACTGTCATGTTCTTCACCGTTAAAATAGTGTTAGACGTCCTTTTCATTTTTATTAAAAATTTTACAGTCCTTATAAGGAGACCGAAAACTTTCAACCGGTCTAGCGATCGGTCAAATTTTTTTTTTGCTTCGATTTTTAAAAAATATAATATTTATTCTAATTAAAAATTTTACAAAATTCAGTAATTTATGTGTAATTTGAATATGTATACAAAACGGGTCTGATTATCATGAAATTAACTTCATGGTAAGGTGGTTAATTAACCAATATAGTGCTGACACGCACATAAAAAGATCACCTCCCGCATGCGTGTCGAAATTATATTGATCAATTGACAAAAATTAACTCCATGTTAACTACCTCATGTTACACAAATTGTACAATATTTTTTTATATGTATCCAAATTACAACTAAATTACTAAATTCTGTACAAATTTAAGTTAAAAAAAATATTATATATTTTTTAGGAGTCAAGAAAAAAGAAAATTGGACCTGTCCCTAGAGCGGTCAGAATTTTCGGGTCCCCTAGGATTATTGAAAAATTTATAGTCAATAATTGAAAGAAAAAGTCTAGGGGATGAAGCATTTTTTTCCGATCGGGATAGTGACCTGGTCGATTTTTTTTTTTCTTTTATTCTGAAATAATTTATGTGATTTATTGGAACTGAAATTTTTACAAAATGCAGTGATTTAGGTGTTATTTGAATACACGTAACCCTATTTTTTAGGTGTATTCAAATGACACTTAAATCACTGCATTTTATAAAAATTTCAGTTTCAATAAATCACATTAATTATTTTGTAATCAAAAATAAAAAAAAATAAAATAAAATCCGGCCGGTCATTACCCCGGTCGGAAAAGTCCGGTCCCCCTAGAAGGACTCATAATGAAAATATAAATAGGATGTCAGTTGAGTGATAAAAAAGCATTTAACCCGTTATAGATAGGTATTGATGCCCTTTCAATTGAAAAGGTTTTCGCGCGAAAGAAGAAGAAATGGCGAATCGTCTCAAATCACATGTCTCTCAATCTCCGTCGATGGCCGAGCTTCGCTTCAAATTGACGCGAATCGTTTCTCATCACGATCAACTCAAAGTCGCCTTCCATCAGCTGAAATCTCAAATCGAAAACGGCTTGCTTGAAGTAATTATCAACTATTTAACCTCAGAAGAATTTCAATTTATGTTCTTATGTGTTAACTATTAGTCCGTCTATGGTATATAAGTATATATACAAAGAATTCGTTCGTTTTCTTTTCTTTTGCGAGTTCGTCTCTTTTTATTTGGAAGTTTAATGGATTATTCAGGCCGAAGATGTATTCAGGTCACTTGCAATTCCATTAACGAAGCTCGTTGGTTTGAAGGCTGTTGAAATGGCTGAAGAAGGAAGAACCAGCACTATTTACATGACTTCTGATTTACGTGCTCAGGTGATTGTTTAGTTGAATTTATCATTCATACATATGTTGTGAAAATTTAACTTAATTTGTTAATGTGATCAAGTTTAACTTCAATTGAAACTTAATTTGTTAATCTGATCAGGTTTAACTTCAAATATTTTTATTACAGAGTTGTTGGAGGAACGAAATTAGAACTCAATCCACGGCAAGCTCGCCCTCTGTGACCGAGAGAGTAGATCATAATCATAAGATTCCTAATTCTCAGGTAATTTCTGAGTTTGATAAAATAAAATGATCTTCTGCTGCTTAACAGAGGAGTTTAGGTCATTGAATTTGTAAATATCATTATTTTGTCTCTCTAATTTTGCTTATTAATTAGATATTCAACTTCCATTTATGTTTGTTACTTTAGCAGTAAATAAAAAGTATGAAGCTGTTAACATCTCAAATATATGTTAGCTTTGTCCAGTATAAAAGCTCAAGACAATTTCTGGCAAACTAATTGAATGCTTAAGAGGTTGTTATTTGACTAGTTTAGCCGAATCTTGTGGATTTGATTAATCATTACGGTGATAAATTAACTTAGTATAGAGTAATGCTAGGGGTGTTAAAATAATACTCTCTTCTTCCATAAAAAGAGTACCATGGGCAAAATTTACAAATTGTAAGAATACATTTTTATTTCATGTTTACCCTAATGAGTGTTTAATTTAGTAGTGATAACATGAGAATAAAAGTGTGATATTAAACCTGAGAATATTGTGTCTTTTTATACTACCGAAAAAATGGGACTCTTTTATTGGATTTTTTGTGTGTGGTGGTCATGAGACTCTTTTTGTGGAGCGTCGAAAGTTTTTAAATATTAATTCGAGACTTCATTTGTTACTTCTAGCATACTAATAAGGTATATAAAGTTGTGCATATACAGTTTGCACTAAATGAACCATGGATTAGAATGTCAGTTTAATTTTTTGTTCAACTGATGTAAGATGTTCAGAAAGGAAATGAAACAAAATGATCAAGGTTTCTTGGCTTGTACTTTTGTATCAAAAAAGTATGCAATATATAGTGTGGAGTACCAACACAAGTGTTTCTTGCTTTTGAAATCTTTTGTTCAACCAATAAACGAACCCAATCTGAAACTGAAAACTAATGCCATATAGCCTACCATTCTGGTTGGTCTAGTGCTAGAATAATTTGGTAACCGCAGTGCTCTGGAATGTAGAGTATCTTCACTATGCCATGAAATTGTAATCCAGCAAGTTATTATCCTAGTAAACTTGAACTGTTGTTTCATTGGATTATTGTTTTTATATAGTCACTTACGTTTGTAGTGCCACAGGAAGACTACACAACTAAAGCAACCACTGCAGGGAAAGAGCTCATGCAGAAACAAAGATTGCAGCTAACACAATTAGTGCACCTTCTCAGAAAAATTGAAACTGAAGTTAACTCTAGCCAAAATAACATTTTTCGGACCATCTCTGACCATCAAGCCTCCATGCACAAATTCTTTCAAAAAGCTATCACATATATATCTGCTGTTTTTCAGTCAGGTCAAAGTCATGATGCCTTTATCGTCACACTTAAGATCCTCAAAGCCACATTTGGTCACGTGTGTGATGTCCTTGGATCTGTAGAGGGAGGTGTTGACGACCTGATGCATGAACTTGCACAACTAATGTGTAATCCGATGGTTGAGTATATCAAGGGCCTTAAGGCTGAAATAACAACAGGAACATGCCCACGCTTGTTGGCTATAGTTGAAGAGATGGGAGGAGCGATCAAAGATGGAAGGCTAGAATTCGAGGAAGCAAGAATGAAGGCGAGAGGGGCAGAAGAGCGGAAGGTTGAGGCTGTGAGCAGATTGGAGGAATCAGAGGAAAGAGTAAGAAAAATGAAAATGCAGCTAGGATTCTTCTTAGAAGCTAAAAAGGGGCTCAAGGGACAGTATACTCGACACAAGGCATGTCCTATATAATGTGCCATTTCATGAAGTAATTAGCATTACAAATCGCAATTAAGTATCCGATAGGTCATACACATGATTTATTTTTCTTACACTTCTACTCTGCTAATGAATCATGATATTTTTTGCTTAATGATCAGGAACAAGTTTTCCTCCAAAAAACTTGGGAGAGGAAGAAAAGCAAACCATAAGAAAAGCAACCGGACCTTTCTTTGGGATGTCCAATATGAGAGTACAATTTTAAATCATCACACTATATGAAGTTGTGATCGTATTGAATTGATTATATTTAAGTCAAACTTTTCCTTGAAACTTTTGACTTTTATAACTAGACTTTATTTTTGTGACGGGGGTAGTATTTTTTGGTAGGTATTGTAATGTGCATTATTCAATCACACTATCCAACGTGCCTTCTTGAAGATGGCATAATCTTAGAAAGAAAGCATTATCATTTGAATTGTCTGCTCTGTTTTGTTTGTGAAGTTACTAAATATGGAGGAAGATCAAACTAAAGATGAGAAGCTATTGTGGGAACTACTGAAGAAAAAAAGGAAATACCGACCACCAGACAGTCCATTTGGACCAACAGAGCTCCTATGCATTTTAACCAACAACAAACAGGTTAAATACACAAAGGGAAGGCCGTTGATCAGTTCCAAGCCTGCAAGGAGCTGTGTCCTGGGATTAAGTCCACAAACTCCGCACTTGGATTCTTGGATACCCTTGGGTTCCTCGCCTTCAGCAACAACTGAAAAGTGCTTGTCGCGCAAGCGCATTACACCCTGAAATCACGCATAAAGTGGTACCTCTTTTGATTTCCGCATTGATAAATTGAACTTTTAGTTATTACAATGACTTTTCACCGGATACCTTTTGTTTGTTAACCTCTTGCTCTGTTTGATCTGGCAATAGCAAGAGATGCATTATTAGAGAATCCAAGAAAAATCTTACTCTATGATAATGATGATGTCCATTTTCATTACACTGTTTTGATGCTGCGCATATTTTGCACGTGCTCTCTAATTATTATTAGATACTTATATTGTAAATTGATATCATTTCACATCCTTTCAGCTTCTTGTCCCCTACCTTCTGACTACACAGAAAAATAATAGATATATGAGAGCTTAAGTTCATCATTTTAGACTGTGAATAGCCTAATTAACCTATTACTTTTGGGATTTTGTTATAGTAGTTGGAAAGCTCCAGTGAAGTGTTGGTGGGGCTGCCATGGTGTTCAGTTATATATTATCAAATTTATATGGTAGTTTAATTTTAAGATTTTATAACTCTGAACCTCTCATCGAAAGGAGAGGTTTTTTTATTCGCATAGTCCAAGTTGATTTGTTTAATTATATGTTTAAGACGTGCTCTCCTTTCTATAATACTCAATGTCATGAGCCCATATCCTGCTAAGGAAAATGTTGAACATTAATCCCACCCATATAACTATTTGCGATCGATAGTGTAGTAGTGCTGGCGTGCTGCAAGCTGCCATACCCGCATTGATACCTATTGTATTAAGCTAACCCCCCTGCTGCTTGAAAATACCATGACAACAAACATTCTTGAAGTGCATATGATATCCTTCAAATATTTAGACATCTGCAAAATCAAAAAAAATTTAAGTAGTTTTTATATTAATATTTTGTATTCCTGTGACATCAAATTTTTAGTTTTTACCTAACATACAAACTAAGGGATTGTTTGTTTGAGGTGTCAGGTTAAATGGAATAATTTTGTATCAGGCAAAGTTACTTCTATATAGTATATAGTATATAGTATATAGTATATAGTATATAGTATATAGTACCTTATTTGTGTTGGTTTGTATAAAAATGACTTATATAAAAGTGGTAAGAGAAAATTTGGCACATCTAAGAATGAACTCATTTGATAAGGACAAAATAAGTAGGGAATTGTTAAATCCACAATAAAAATTGTTATTTTCACAACAAAAGTGTTGCTATAGATCCTATAGCGATATTTTTGTTGTGAAAATAACAAAAAGTGTTGGGAATTTAATAATTATCAATAAGTAAGGACTTATTATATATGAAGAAAGTTATTCAATTGTACCATCTTTAACTTCAATCGGTCACGAAATAAAATACTCTCTTTGTTTCATAAACCATAATAACAATTTTAAAAAAAAAAATAAATTATTCCAATTTACTTATTATTTACAACTTTTTAAGAAAATAAATTATTTTTTTTTATATCACCTCTAACTTCTCTCATTATTCTAAAATTATCATATCTTGTGTTAGTAATTTTTAACTTTGATATTAATGAACACAAATTTTAATTGTTAAATTATATAGTATTAAATAATTTTTTAATACATGTGCATAAAGTTAAAAAAATTAACTGTTAAATTATTATCACATAACGCTTTTATTCCAAACAAACGAGCCCAAATTGCATCCAGTGTTTCAAAATGACACTACCAAAGGGTAATTAAAACAAAAGAAACATTTTTTTTATTTTAGTAAAAAGGGAAGAAAACATAAAATAATAATAACATAATTAGGATTAATACAGTAAGATGATGACAGCTGATAACCGAAAAAAGGAAATAATATACTCCGTAAACGATAAATTCGTCCACTAGGCACGCTTTATTTTCTTGAAATTAATATATTAATTAATCTCTCATGTATCTTCGGCTTTCAACTCAATTAACAATGGAGTATTTTGTCTAAATAAACCATCAGTTTTGTGTAATAAAAAAAATTTATTTTATATTCATTGACAAAATATATTTTGAGTCTACTAAAGGTATTTAATTTGATATTAAAGAATCTATTAATTTAGGCATCTGATATTCATTTTTTTATAAATTGACACTAATTTCTCAATAGGAACTTCTCTGATATATTATAGCAAGTTTTTACAAAGCCACTAGTAGGGGGTGGGCAAATGGTTTGATTTTTTCAGTTTTTGGACGAATCGGACCGGTCGGTTCGGTATAAATATAAACCGGTCCGGTTCGATCTGAAAAAAAATCGGTATATATGCATTTTTTAGTACCAGTTTCGATTCAAGATTTTTATGGTTCGGTATAAACCGAACCGGACCGGTATATACCGGTTTTCTAATTTTTTTTTATTATTAATAATTTAATAATAATAATAATAATAAAATATTGATTATAATAATAAAAAAAATAATAATTATCTTAATTTTCGGTAAAAATCGGTACCGAACCGGTACCGCCGGTTCGATATACTGGTCCAACCGGTTCCGGTATTGGTACCGAAATTTGAGTAATTTTGGTACCGATTCGGTTCGGGCCGGTTTTTACCGGTTGCCCACCCCTACCCACTAGACCAACAATTTTTTAATTTTAAATATTTACTTTTCTAATTAGAGATGAACGTCCTGGAGCTAATGTGGAATCCGTTTCAAACAAAATTGAAGGTCATGTTTAGTTAACAAAAATAATTTTTTCGACATCCAGCATGGATAGTGTCACTAGCCTTAGTTTTATGCTTGTTTTCGGAGAATTCCTATTAACTTTTTCAAAACAAAATTACCAATTATCTGATGCATACAATTGTGTATACAAATCAAAAAAGAAAAATAAAATTAAAAATAATGGATAATAAGTGAGAGATATTAGGAAGTAATATATGTATACAAATTTGCGTATTATACAGGTAATGATTATAACGACGGTTTTTTTAAATTTATAACGACGATTTCATTCGGCGTCGTTATAATGATATATATATTATAATTGACGGATATTAAAAAATCGTCGTCATAAATTTCTAATATATAATATACATATACATATACCACATATAATAATTTAAACGTTATCATAAAATAAATCAATATAAGATGAGAGAGTCAAAGATTAGACACTACCCAAGTGAGCGCGACAAAAAATGCTATACGCGACTCATGTACGAACAAAGGCTGAAATTTTAATCCAGTAAAACTCGAGCGTTTTTTGGCCGGGCCGTCACCCACGTGGCCCATTTGAGAAAAAAAAAGGTATAAAATAAGCACAAATTATTCTCGGTCCACCCGCCACAGCCCATGCTTTGAGTTGCATAATTTTAACCCAACAAACGAAGGTCTTTTCGGCCCGCCCCGTTTTAGGCCCGTCCCGTCGCTCGCCCGGTCCATTTAAACTTGGTCCGCCCGTTTGTCATGTGTAACCCGTAGTACGATTCGTTGACTTATATGTGACTTGATAAGACAAGAGCCAATAAGATACCTTAAACTCCTAGGTCACAGTTGCAGACGGATACAGCGGATCATATCTAAAATTAAAAACAACGTCCAACTCTTTTCAAAACCCGCCTCTCTTTCTTTCTGAAGAGTCTAATTTCTTAGTAATATTTTAACACCCGTCTCATTCTCTCTCTTGCACCGTTCAAGCGTTCAAATCTATTTTCCTCTCGATAAGAGTATTATTCATCCATTTATACACCAATGGCTCAAGTTAGCCAATTGCCGTGCGACGGCGACGGCATTTGCATGCTCTGCAAAATCAAGCCGTCCGACGAGGAGAAGCTCACCTGCAACACATGTGTTACCCCGTGGCACGTGTCCTGCCTTGCCGTCCGTCCCGAAACCCTAGCCTCTACGCTCCAGTGGGACTGCCCTGACTGCACCACACTAACTTCTGCCGCCAGGGCCCTGTCGAGTGTTTCCGCCGGAGAGAACGGCGAGCTCATTGCCGCGATCCGCGCGATTGAATCTGACGCGTCGCTGACCGAGAAACAGAAAGCGAAGAGGAGACAAGAGCTATTGAGCGGACCGGATTGGGAAACGAAGGAGAAGGAGAGAGAAAATAAGAATGATATTCTAGATATTATTGATGAGAATGTCAAGTGCTCCTTTTGCATTCAGTTGCCTGAGCGGCCTGTTACGGTAATAATCACGCCTTTCTTCTTTGACTTTCTATTTCCAGTCAAATTCGGTCACTAGCATCTCAGTACTATCAACTTTATTCTTTTACTCCTATTTTGCTATTCGGTCAAATGCTTTTGATTCTTATCGTGTATATATATATATATATATATATAGTCAGGATAAAGACCATTCTTCTTAAATAACATTCTGTTTTAAATAATATTTTTTTATAAAAACGACTTAGTTTTGGAGGAATATTTATTAAAAAAATGTCCTCCAAAACCACGTGGCTATGCTATTAAAGCGGAATGATATTTAAGGAGAATGCTCTTGATCCTTATCATATATATATATATATATATTTCGGGTAAAAAATCTTTTCAAAACTTTTCTGCTTTTTAGGATTGATTTTGAGATGGGTATATATTAAAAAGTTTTTTTCCCCAGTTTATCCGGAAGCACTTGGTTTGACTTTTGAGTGTTTAGCATTGAGAGCTTTGTTTATTCTAAATACTCTATACAATTATCAGAGTAAAGATACGCAGGCATTTATAGAGCAGTGGATCAGGTTTGATTCTTGTTTTAGATTTTGTGAAATTATAGAAAGTAAGCCAGAGTTTTTAGGGCTATACTAATTTTATTGGTGAAATTAGAAGTTTCATGAGTTGCTAACTTGCTATTAGGGGCAAGTAATTTTAAATTTGTAATGCATGCTTTAGAACTGAATTGGGAGCAGAACTTTCCTGAAATTTGAATTTGTGTGGATGATAATTGGGATATGAAGCATTGAAGTCATGGATTTTGTGCTCCTTAGACATAGCATTATTGTATTTTACTGCAATATGCCCCTTTCATGGTTCAGGCTTGTGTTCTGCTAATTAGGTTAAAAAATAGTTAGATTTTACTATTTTTAGTGTTATTTTTGCTCTTTTGTTCGTATCCCTAATAGTTTTCTTTTCTACCACTGTATGGTTCCTTTTACTTCTTCAGTTCATTTGGAGCTGACTCTTTCTTATTTTCTTTCTTTTTTATTAATATCGTTCTATTTACGTGACTTTTCAAGTTCCATCCTCATTTATATTGGTAGTGGACTAGTCGTCCACTCTGATGCTTGCCTTTATGTATACAGTCATTAAAGGGTTTGATCTGCACATAACAATTTGTTTGTGCATTTCAATTAATGGAACTCTGTATTTTAGACTTATCTTTTCCATATGAAGTTGAAATAAAGTTCTCATACTTGTCATAAATATTTCATGGCTTTGGATACAAGCTAGTGAAAGTGAATTAAGAGTTGAATTTACTGCTATCAGCAGATACACATTAGATTATTAGCATTTAGTCCAATGTTTCTTGTTATGGATTTATAATGGAGTGCCTGCATGCAAGTTTTATAAGTTGAATTTCTACTAATAAAGTCTATGGAACGTAATCAATTGATGGTGATCTTTTTCTTGTTCAAGACGCCTTGCGGCCACAATTTTTGCTTGAAGTGTTTCCTAAAATGGACTGGGCAAGGGAATAGTACTTGTGCGAAGTGCCGCCACAGTATACCCCCCAAAATGGCAAGTCAACCACGAATTAACTCTACACTTGTAGCAGCCATCCGAATGGCCAGGTTGTCAAAATCAATTTCTACAGAAGGGCCACTGAAAGTTTATCATTTTGTGCATAACCAATTCCGACCTGATAAAGCATATACTACGGAGCGGGCAAAGAGGAATGGAATGGCCAATGCCGCTAGTGGAAGGATTTTTGTCACTGCACCATCTGATCATTTTGGACCTATCCTTGCTGAGAATGATCCAGAGAGGAAACAGGGTGTTTTGGTAGGAGAGTGCTGGGAGCTTCGCATGGAGTGTAGGCAATGGGGTATACACTATCCACATGTTTCCGGTATTGCTGGACAATCCCATTATGGCGCGCAGTCAGTTGTACTTTCTGGGGGTTATGAGGATGATGAGGATCACGGTGATTGGTTCCTCTATACAGGAAGGTTTGTTTACTCCTTTAGAAAGCACTTGTTCTTAATTTTTATCTCTGACCATAATTTTGTACATCACTTAATTGATTGCATTACCTTTTTTGTTTTATAAAACTGCATATGGTTACCGAAACAGACCTATTTTTAAATAATCCACCATACGATTTATGTGATTTCCGATAACAATCATAATGCATTAATTTCTGGTCAGCTTCTCTGGAAAATGGAAATCATGGGAAGGGTTAAATAATTCTGGTGCTATGTTCTTCCTTTCTTAACTTAGTCCTCTTAGTTGTCAATTCATCATCAGTATGATATGTGATCAGTAACTTCAATTTCTGCACCTCAACATCTATGTCCTAAAGGACCACATGTAGATGTAGTTACACTTGATTGAGCTTTGAAAGTCCTTTGTGTGATTCTTGACCTGTTTATGGTGTACAGTGGAACTAGAAAATTCTTTTCCACGATCTTTCTCTTTATCAGAGAACCTTCAACTACGATGATTATAGTTATTATAGTTTTAAGAAAACTACCATGATTATTGCACATCAGATATCTTTCATGTTTCTTTGTTCTGTTCTACCTTTTCTAATATTATTATGTTTTCTATAAAATGAGTGTGGCAGTGGTGGGAGAGATCTTAGTGGGAACAAAAGGACCAACAAGACACAATCATTTGATCAGACATTTAAGGACAGCAACGAGGCCTTGCGGTTAAGCTGCAAAAAGGGATATCCAGTTCGAGTAGTTAGGTAATATCTTTAGGCAGAATATCTGACGTAATTAATTTGATTCTTAAAGGAGTTTGAATTATTTATTTCTTGGTTCCATGATGAAGATTCAACATTATCTAGAATTTAAAAAGATGTCAAACTCCTAGTATTTAAAAACGTGCCATTCAGAAGTCTGTTTCACTCTATTCTTTCAAAGTTAGACACTCAATTTGGGACACAGGTAGTACATATTTGTGGTATGGATTTTACTGTATATAGATGAGACGGGTCATAGATATTTTCTGGATTTTATCTATCTTAAAATTTTACGTGCTGTTTATTTTGATGCTAGGTCCTTTAAAGAGAAGCGATCTAGCTATGCCCCCGAGAAGGGTTTACGATATGATGGAATCTACAGGATTGAAAAATGCTGGCGAAAAGTGGGAAAACAGGTACTTGTTTTCACCAACGAGCTCTAGTTCAAATGGTATATACCCTCTTATATTTGAATGGTCATGCGTTCAAACCTCCAAATTCTTTGCTAGCTTTTAAGGTGACACTATATTGTAACTGTTATGTCTATATTTATAGCCTCAGTTGAGGCACTATTCTATAGCCCTTGTGGCCTTTCTATGTAGAGCTTGAGGTTATGTTATATAGCCACCCTCTACTATGATAATATAAATAATTACAGGTAATTGTTTCCATTGAAATTATTGGAAGAACCCTCTTAACTTTTTCATTGCCTCAGAAATTTTAATGACAAGGCTTTGTTGCATTAGGGCTTTAAGGTCTGTAGATACTTGTTTGTAAGATGTGACAACGACCCTGCCCCATGGACAAGGTTTGTGCTAGTCATGATTTTGTGTTTCTTCTGAAAAAGATTTATTTCTTCAATGCTTATCGCCAAATTTAAATGCAGCGATGAGCATGGTGACCGGCCTAGACCCCTACCAACAATTTCAGAGCTTAAACGAGCATCTGACCTTTCTGAGAGGACAGAGAGTCCATCATGGGATTACGATGTAAGTGGACAAAATGAAATGTTTCTCTTTCCATAAAATTATTAATTTTCTGCTATTCAGTTACAACATCATAGCTGGGCCTGTACTAGATTATGATGTTCATATAAAGAAAATCATTACTTATTGTTAGATGTTGCCCTTTTTCCTTTTATCATGTCTTGATACACTCCTTTTCTTGTCCTTGAGATCCATATTCACTTATTTTAAGTCCAGCAGTTTGCCTTCTTAAAATTTTGTTTTAGTTATATTCCTATTCTGAATTTCAGGAAGAAGGTGAGTGCTGGAAGTGGGAAAGACCACCACCCCCTAGCCGAAAACGAGTAAATACAGGAAACCCTGAGATTTCTGAAGACAGACAGAAAGCTAGGAGAGCAATAAGGAAAGCAGAATATATGTCTGTGAAAGAGAAACTTTTGAAAGGTTTTCTTCCCTTGCCTGCATTTTTTCTTTTCATCGTATATTAACTGTGCCAGTAAGGCAGTTGAAAGTGCTAGGTGAGATTGATTAAAGATTCTGGCAGAATCAATTTGTTCATCTTGTTTAGTTGGTTAATTACTTGGTATGCCTCAAGTTTGCAAGAAAATACTGGATTATTGTGTAGTTCTTATGCCAGTAGGTATTAATTCAAAATAGCTCCAAGCACTGTGGTTAAACTTCTCTATCAAATTTGTTGTACTTGAAGTCAGACTATGAGTAGATATTTCCTAAATGATGTAGAAGATATAAATTATTTATTGACGTAAGGTTTCCCATGCAGAATTTAGTTGCCTTCTTTGTAAAAACGTGATGACTCTCCCTCTCACGACACCTTGTGCACATAACTTCTGCAAGCCTTGTCTAGAAGGAAAGTTTGCTGGACAGGCTTTCACCAAAGAGAGAAGCCGGGGTGGACGAACTCTTCGATCACAGAAGAATGTCATGAAGTGCCCTGCATGCCCTCATGACATATCTGAATTTCTTCAGAATCCACAGGTTTGCACTCAGCATGAATTATTTGTATCATTTTATTACGGGAAATTGGGAATTAGAGCTTGTGCATGTTGATAATTATTGATTGATGGGACGATGTAATGCTCTGATCACATTACTTTGGGAATATCATGCTTTCCATATATTTCTTGGTTATATTTCCTTTTCCCCTTAATCTTCTGAGTAAAAAGATTAACAACTGTAATTATATCGAAATGCAGGTGAATAGAGAAGTAATGGATGTTATAGAGAAACTTCAACACAGGCCTGAGGATGAGAATACCAAGGAAGTGTCCACTGAGGAGGTAGCTCATGCTTGTGAAAAGGGTTTGGAGGCTTTATTGGGGGATGAAGAAAATGACTTGTCAAATCCTCAAGCTGAGGTAAAGAGTGAAGGGGCTTACACTTGTGAATACGATTTGGAGGCTTTGGTATCTAATCCTCAAGCTGAGGGAAAAACTGAAGGGGCTCGTAAGCGGAAGGAAGCTGATTCTAAACCTTCAACTGAGACTAGACCGAAGAGAAAGCTAAGGAATAATGGTGCTGGTGATAGCTCGTTCAAAGCTGAAAATGCAGCAAAGGAAAAGATTGTTTTTGAGGATATGCTTGACGATGATGATAATAAGTTGGAAGTCCCTGTTGTAAAATCCCCGGCTAAAAAGGCTTTTACTAACAAGGAGAAAACTAATGGCGTGGCTCGCCGAGGGAGACCAAGGGGGAGGGGGAGGGGGAGGGGCAAGAATTGCTAATGTAGCTGCAGATGAAAGAAATGATTCAGTCGATGCTGAGTTTCAGTAATTTCCATTCGAGTTGGCCGTATAATTTAATTTACATCTGCAACTGATACATTTCTATCCAGGTTCGGCAAATCAGGCCTTTTGCATTTGTAATACGGTATATACTTTAAATCCCTACATTTTCAAATTTAAGATTTATTGTCTGAAGGTTAGTAATTTGTGTTGATACATACTAGGAAGAAAAAACAGATCATTTTGCATGAAACTACAGAATCTTACACTAGATAATATTTCTCAGTAGTAATATTGACTCGCTATTATTATCCAAAAGAGAGAAATACCGAAATTTTAAAGTTTAAAATGTAGGCATTTATAGGAAAAAACTACTACTATATACAATATATAAATTAAAGGATACTTTTCTGATCGTCTCATTTGTGGAATGCCGTTAACAATATTGGAGTGCCAACAAAAATTCTTGATGTTATGTTTGGAATTTAAGAAACGTTAAGAAAAAAAAAAGAGGTAATAAAAAGAAACCTTCTTAAAAAATTAATATCAGGTATAATTTAAAACATGAACTGCGTAGTTAATATATATATTAGATATCATTTCTTTCTTTTTTCTGTTTTGTTTTCCGAATTTTAAAACAATTCTGATGTTCATTTATATTTATTATTTAAGGTATTGTTCTTGCTTTTATATTCTTGGAATACTATTTTTAGTTTTTTGGACTAAAATTTGTATAAAAAATTAGGATTCAACACATTATTAGTAGCAGAATGAGCTGGATTTCACGGTAGTCGAGTAGAGCAAGCCCAATCCAAGTGGAATAAATCAGAACAGGACCTATCAAAACTGAAAGAAAGAGGGTTCAAATCTGATCCAATGCAACTTCATTACTACGTCAGCGTTTATAATATTTAGTGCATTTGGGCTTTAAATAAGTGTTTGCAATGTTTGGTGCGTTCAAAGTGTTTGGACTTATTGAAGTTAAAACGCACTTAAAAATCTTATTTGTTTAGTAATAATTTATTTTAAATACAACTTATTTAACTCACAAATGCGCATTTGAACCTCAAACACAACACATCAAAATTGATGTGCTGCGTTTAGAAGTTCAAACGCTGCAAACCGAACAAATTTTATATTTATATTATGAAGTCTCACGGGGGAGGTTTGATGTTTTTTTTTTGTCCCTACAATTTTAGATATTAATCTATGTTGTCATTTTTAATTTTTTTCTTTTGTTTTTACAAATTTAGATATCACTATTTTGTCCTTTTATATTAAATTTAACTTTTTATCTTTCTATATAGTACTCTAAATTTTATAAATTTTTTACTTTACTCCCATAATATATACACAAAATGCTTATGCCATCCTATTGTTAGTTATACAAGAAACCCCTATTTAGGAATCTTTTATATAAGAATAATCTCTACAATATTATAAAAAATTTGGTCTCAATTTAGGCTGTTATAAATAAGAATAACTCTCTAAATTGTAATATGTTATATACTTTTTAAGTCCCATATAAAAAATTATACCTCCATATAGTAATAATTTATATATATATATATATATATATATATATATATATGAGAGAGATAATATTAATTTTAAAAGACTACATTTTCTATAAAAGACTACATTTCCTATAAAGAACTACATTTTCCTATAAAAGACTACATTTCCTATAAAAGTCCATATTTTCCTATAAAAGACCATATTTTCCTATAAAAGATTACTTTTCCTATAAAAAATTACATTTCCTATAAAAGACTACATTTTCCTAGTTTGAAAATTTAAATAATTTATGTGGGAGTTCTTATTGATTTTTTGTTAAAGTGTATATTTTGGGTCTTCAGAAAATATTTTGTACCAATACCTCTATTTAGTAATAACCTCTCAATTAGAATACAAATAGTTTGGTCCCAAGTCTATTCCTAAATAGAGGTTTTAGTGTACATTAAAATTAAGAAACTGATCACTCTGGATATGTAGTGTTTTTTTTTTCTTTTTTAAACTAAAAAAAAAGAGGAAAAATGAAAAACAGTAGAGCTGGAGCTAATAAAGCGATCGAATATGGAATTCTAAAGTTTGAGATATGATCGCCCTTTTGTTTGGAGTGGTACCGCAAATATTGACATTAGCTAGCTAGCCGACACACACACACACACACATATATATAAAATCAGGAATCAGGTCCGGAAGTCCGGACCTGATTAAAATGCGGTCCAAAATTTAAATTTTTTTTTTTTTTTTTTAAAACAACTAAAAAAAAGTTTAATATTTTATAGAACTGAAATTTTTCTATAATACAATTTTTTGGGTGTGATTTGGATAAATATAACAAAATATGTATATACAGTCTGTACAGTTTGTACAGACATATTTTGTTATATGTATCCAAATCACACCCAAAACACTGTATTATGAAAAAATTTCAGTTCCATAAAATATTAATTTTTTTTAATTATTTTAAAAAAAAAAACCAAAAAAAAAGAAGAAAAAAAAAGCTCCTCATTTTGTTAAAATGCAGTTATCAGTGCATTCTACTAGTGGTTGAATTACGCGCGGCGTGTCTGTTCATGTGTGAAGAGCGACCACATCTCATCTCTTTCTGGTTTCTAGTCTAGGTACTAACTACTATATATATATAGCAACTACTAATAATTTGTGGCTAACATAAGCATACGCCTAACCACCCAAGTCCCCAGTCCCCACCACCCTAACGTGTAGGTGGGGTGTTTTGTCTACCCATGCCCAGTGCTATATGAAGTAGATATAGGTCACCCACCTACACAGTCGAGCCCGCTTACTAGCTAGTAGTTTCTACTTGTGCTAAACCCAAACCCTAGATACTTGTTAAATTATATTTTTGAATAAAATATTAAATTTTGCATAGTGCGTATTTAATTATAATTATATAATATATAATAAGTGTGTATATATATATATATGTTAATTATAAGTTTTGTTAATATATAAACCGTTATACCTTATCCTTCATCATGTCAACGTGGTAGCTAGCTTGGGGTTGACATGCATGCATGATAGCGTATTATGTATATATGTGTAAAATCGATCTATATGAAGTTGACGGACTATCTCGACTGGCCTAGCTATATATATAAATGTTTGGTGTATTAGTATATGCGTGGACTTGACTTGGTCGGTATATATATATATATATATATATATATATATATATATATATATAACTACGTACCACTTGGAATCCGTGTGATGACATTATTTTCAACCTTGATGGGATTGAGTTTTGCAAAACATATAGTAAGACCAAGTCCAAGTCCTTTCTCTCGGTCGATCGGTTGGCCTTTAATTAATTTGTCAGCCGCTAGAGTAAAGCAAGAGAACCTTAAGTAATGATAAATCCAGATACTTCCGTCCCAAGATAAAAATTCTGGTAAAATTTTTAAACATATTAAGAAAAAAAAATAAAATAACAAAATTATTCATAATAATATCATTAAATATGGAGAGAGAATTAGAATAAGAAAAGTATGAGATATTTAATGCTACAGGCATAATAGAAAAAAATGTGTAAAAGTTTGGTTATTAAAGGAAAATAGACATTTAACATGAGACTACCCAAAATAATAATAAAGACTTTTATCCTGGACGGATGGAATACTTTATTCGGGAAATTAATTAAGAGAGATGCTAACTTGTACTTTACACTGACCCCTGGCATGTTAATATTTTTTTAATTAAATAGCTTTTTTTTTATCGAAATTAATTACCTAATTCCTCAAGAAATATATTAATTAGGATTTAAGATTTATTATTTAGAGTTTAGGGTTTATTAACTATAGTTTAAAATTTATTAATTATTTAATTTATTTAGTATAGAATAGTTAACTAAGAATTTAATATAATATTATCAAGAGATTTTTAGAATTATAGTACATACATATATACTAATCTCCATCAGCTAGTAATGCTAGCAGATGGTTTAATACAATATTATCGTGTAGTTTAATCTAGGGGCATTAAGGTAAAAAGTCCACCCACCACTAAGAACAACGGATTTTGATATTATTAGTGGCGAATGATTTTTATTTTAATATTGTCCGATAATTGCTATAATAGAGGGTATTGATGGTGTATGTCATATTTTTTCTTGTATAACAAGTATTTGATATGAATTATTCCATATATATATATATATAGAGAGAGGCTTGTGTTCGCGCCTCCAAGGAGAGATCGAGAAAGAGTCTGAAGTTAGGAACCGCAAAGCTTAATTTATAGCTAGGTCGGTAGTCTACTTTTGCTTTTCAATCTAACAACCATGCACAGCCGAATTTCGTGAACTGCTTTGACAATACTAAATATCATTCTACACTTTGCTTCTACCGGCCGGCCTAGTAAAAACTTATATATATATATATATATATATATATATATATATATATATATATATATATATACGATTAGGATCAGATATTTCTTATTTATCTACTTATGCGTCTTCTTTTTAGCTGACGGTTTTGGTCATATACAATAGTAAATGCTCATACTTTTTAATGACGCTATATGTTATCCGTCGCTAAAGATATGTAACAACCATTGTATGACCAAAATCGTCGTCTGAAAGAGAAAGTGAAAGACGGTATAAAGCATAAATGATGACTGATCCTCGCTTCTATATATATATATATATATATATATATATATATATATATATATATGCTTTGGGTATATCACAAGCTAAGTGCTCACTTCTCTTTCTTAGTTACTCTTAATTAAATGGAGTATAAATCTGAACCAGCTAGTTAGATGCATACATGTAGTCAGTGGAAACTCAAGTAAATAACTCCCACTCTTAATTAATTATATCATCCAACCCTAGCTATATATGTATTTAATCTTAATTTGACATCCACTACGTACTAGCTATTTCTGGCCTCTACGTTAATTGCATGTATTTCGACCCCATATTATTGTACTTGAATCTCTCTCCCTCTCTCTCTCTCTATATATATATATGTAATTAAATTTAGAGCTAGGAAAAATTAAGAAAAAATGTAATTGTAAACCAACAAAATTTAAGAGAGAAAAGTTGAAGACATGGTCTGGCCTTGAGATTTATCCTATCTAGAGTTCATCTCGTATCATCACTGAAATTAGTTTGGAGATCGATTGCTTGAAGTTTTTCCTATCCCCGCGCTTTTTCTAGAGACCAATCCTATTTCATTTTTGTGTTTAATTAGTTTTCTAGAGGTGTCGTGTTTTGATGTGTCTGTATACATATAATAGGAAATTAAAATGCAAAAAGATTAAAAAATTGTTACAAAATGATATATGTATAACTAATTCGGTTGGTTAAAATTACTAGACCTACCCATGTATGGTCAATCATCCACTAATTAAAATTTAATTGACAAATCATTTTATAAATTAGTTTTTGTAAATGTAGCATGACTAATTAAAATGATGTTTTTTGGATATAAAACGTTGCACCGTTGATTTTACGTAGTTCTAATTTTTCATGATACATAGAAAATTTTCAATTCACTCGATAAATACTTGTGCAAATTAACCCAAAAATGTCAAAAACATAAAAAAGAAAAGATTGAAATAGATTAACATGAAATGAAACCCTAATGCTACATTTGAATTGCAAGAATGAGGTGAGAATGGAATGCTAAATGCTGTTAGGTGAAAAAAATTGTGGTTGAATGTTACTTGGAATGGAATGAACCATTCCAATTCCAGCCAAATTTGTGAATTTTATGCTTTAGGTAAGATATGGAATGACTTATTTCACTCCTTATTACATTAATTCCTTCAATCTTATTTCCAAGAAAATCAACACAAAAAGAAATTAAAAAGGTTTACAGCTCAAAATTAAGGAGGTAGCTAGCTAGAACTGACAACAGGGCATGAAATCTTATTATAAATATCATCAGAATTAGAGTAGAAAATTAAACATGGATATGTATTATTTAATTCTAGTCTGAACTTGGGGGCTGGCTGTTGTCAAATTCTGCCCAACTTTTAGGAGGACCATAAGAAGAAGAAGAACCAATAAACTGATGATTAATTTGTTGTTGCTCAGAAGAATTAGGTGTTGAGCTGGAACTAGTAGTAGTTGATGAAAAGTAGAAATTACCATATGTAGACGACGTTCCACGGTAGTTTAGTTCAGTGTTCATCATGTTCTCATGGGCTACACTTGGGAAAATTTGGCCATGGTTATACTTATGATCAAGAAGCTGATGATCATAATTGGCGGGATCAGCCAAACTACGAGGAGGAGGAGGAGGAGCTGAGTTGTGTTGCCGTTGCCGCTGCCGCCGACGACTTAACAGGTAATTATTATTACTAGGTAGATGATGATGATTATGATCTGCAGACGAAGATTGGGGTTGAAGAAGTTGTACTCTTTCAGGGAAATTGAGTTTAGCTTTGCTTCCTTTAAATCTGAGAGCAGCTTCATCATAAGCAAGGGCTGCAGCCTCCGCGGTGTCGAAAGTGCCTAGCCAAACCCTAGCAGCCTTTATCGGATCTCTTATTTCCGCTGCCCACTTCCCCCACGGTCTCTGCCTCACTCCTCTATAGTGCCTTCTCCTCTCCACCTGCGGCTGCTCCCCTTCACAAATCAACATCAACTATATATTATTTCAGCAACACTCGGATATATTTACATTTTTGAAATGATCGATCGATCCATATATGATAGTATTTTCAATTGACTAAAACTAATGACATATATATATTCTATAAATTGACCGGTACGTGTCATTATATATACTCTAATGTTACATTTGGATTGTAGTAACGAAGATATGAATGAAATAATTGGTTCCTATGAAATGTAAAAAAATGAGTTTAGTTGCGATTGGAATAGATTGAACTACTCTTATTTCTCTCAAATTTATGAATTTTATTATTTGGGATAGAGTGAAATTATTTATTTCAACTAAATATATAAATCATTCTATTTTTTATTTCATTCCTTCGATTCAAACATAATATAAAAGTTGTATTTTTAATTTTGGAAGAAATAATAAGATTAGGAAATTTTTTGGAACATAATATATATATATAATATATATATATATATATATAATAAAATCTGAAATGATTTTGAATTTTCCATTTCATCCTAATAAATCATCCAGGTGTCAGTCACAAGTTTAGGATAAATCCCAATAGTAGGATAAATCAAATCATAGATACATAGGAGGAAGCGGGATCGGATGTATATATATATATATATATATATATATATATAAGTAACAATAAATTAATACATTAATTAATTAATACTATATACCACAACAAACTAAACTATAAAACTATAGCAGTTAACATCCAAAAATATAACCAATTAACGATCGAGCTGGAGAAATTGAAGTAGTCTTAGGTAGCTAGCCAGGTTTGATTTTGAAGATAGATCGATCCGTTTAACATAAGAAAGTAGCTAGATTTTCAAGTACCTTGTTGATGAGTTTCAGTGGGTTGAGATTGGATTTGTTCCAGCAGTACAAGTGTTGCTTGGGACTCGGATTTGGGTAATGAATTTTGTTGATCATCAAAATTAGTAGGTGGAAGTGGGTTTTTGTGGCCAATAACCTGAGAGAGAGCTAAAACCATGGCTGACGTATCTTCTTGGGATCGAGCTGAGTACACTGGGAATTCTACTCCTTCTTCTCCTTCATCTTCATCTTCCGCTTTTTCCTCGGATGGATGGGGCCTCTTCCCATTCCCATGCCTTCGATGGTCCACCGTGTATAATCGATGCATGCTTAATTAAGTATCCTTAAATACAGAACAGAAGATTAATTAATATAGCTATAGCTATAGCTAGAGAGAGATCTAGGAAGAAGAAGAAGATGGGCCGGGGAATATTAATTAATTATTCCAAAATGCTAGCTAGCTAACTGAAGATCGAGGAGAGAAAATAGAAATTAGGGTTTGCCTACAATTAATACTAGTTTTAGTGTGAAGAGAATATAGTCTTGGGAGACTTTTTGGTTACCAGCGCCAGCATGGATCGAGTTTTCATCAATTATTGTATTGCTCTTAATATATAAATATATATAATTATTATCTTCACTTTATTTTAACAAAAATATAAATAATAATTAAAAATATTGCGTACACAGCCATGTAACCACCAGCTTTGAATTTACATGCTAGTAGGGTTGAGCAAGGAACTAAATTGGAGCTAAAACCGTACTAAAAATCGCACAAAGCGCACCAACGGTTCCGGCGTATGTGGCAGTTTTAGGTAGGTTGAAAAACCAAATTTACGATTTCGGTTTGGTTACTAGTCAAAACCGCACGTGTAAAATTGAAACCGCACCAAATAATCATCATGTTTTCTCAAATTTGCTACGAGTATATATATTTCTCTATTGTAACATATTCTCCTCATTTTATTCTAGAAGACAAATATTGCAGGGTTGAATGAAGAATCAACAGTATCAATTATGTATGCAAATCAAGAGTGGTTTGATATTTCCTAAATAAAAAACGTGATAACATAATATTAACGAACCATATAATTGTTGATGCCTGAAATTATTTTGCTAAATTAGCTGCATGAGTGTGTTCACTGCGTAATACGTTTGCGTGGATGATTTTGCTAATTATTTTACTATTTTGTTATTTCAATTGATTTTGAAACCGAAACGCACCAAATGAAACCAAATCGCACGGTTCAAAACCGCACCATGCTCACCCCAATTTGCTAGCTAGGTCTCTTGTGTAAAATGAATACCAAACTAATCTATATATAGGTCATGATCGATGATGATCACTATATATATATATATGGTCCGGATCAAGTGCATACCCCTTATTTTACTCACCCGTGTTCACCCTCCTTTAGGCGACAGTTTCGATCATACAACCGTCGTCTATACTTTTAACGACGGACAACATATAGCGTCAGCTAAAAGTATGTAGACGACTAGTTATATAACCAAACCGTCAGCTAAAAGAAAGTAAAGACAGCATGTGAAAAGAAGATAAGCAGATAATCGATCTCGTTTATATATATATATATATATATATATATATATATATATTAGCTAGTTTTGTAAAATTTAACAGCTATTAATTAATTTAATTATATTAATTGTAAACCGTAGTATGCTGACAAAATAATATTATCAAGAAGAAATTTTTTCAAGGGTGGCGTAGTAGTTGAAAATGAATTAATTTCTTATCCGATCCTTATTAGCAGTCAATTAGTTTCTTAGTTCATTCAAATTATTATAGTACTTCTGTTAACACGTATTTCTATTACTTAATTTATCTAAATTTAACTAATTATAGTAGTATTACATATTAGTTGACTTTTGCTGAAAATGAGACCAATATCTGTCTATTTCTTTTTTCAAAGTAATATGAAAACTAACTCAGATAAAGAGCCTCCTGCATTTTGGAGTCTTTTTATAAAAGTTGAAATAGCAAATCTTGGGTTCATACCACTGTTACCAGCAAACAAGCAAGCAGTATACTCATTTGAGCGAAAAAGAGACCCCGGCCGGCGGCGTTTATTGACAGCGACAGCTTCGAAAATTAAAAACCCTTTCCTTAATATGATTCCTACCGCTAGAAGGAATATCGAGCCCTCGCTTAATTCTTCATTGTAGTTAGCGAATAGCGGCAGGTTAGTCATATCAGATATAGAATAACAGAAAATAAGATTCCATTATAGAGCTTTTTCACAAAACAAATTAACACAAAACATATGACTTTGTAGTTGTATCAACATTTAGATCGTAGATTACTAACTTATCGATCGTAGAAATAATGACTTAACGATCGTAGAAGTAATGATGAACGGTATAAAAATCATATATATATTATTAGAACATCTGATGATGACATCGTCGCCTCTTCTAAAAATCTTGAGAAGGTGGAATTCAGTCCTTGGGACTGTCGAAAAGTAAGTAAACTAATTGACACATGCAGCCAGTTCTTTATTTGTAGTTACACTAATGTATCTGTGTATGACTAAAACTAATATTGCGGAGTACTTTAAAAAAGTAAATAAAATACTCCGTTCAGCTTGGAATACTTCATCGGTAGGAGTTAGGACGAAAATAAAGTAACGGTATGATTATCATAAACCTATAAATCTCGATAAAAAAAATTCAAATGCTGTTGAGGGTAAATCTGAAATAAAATATATCCATAAATTTGTCTGTTTTTATGTAGAGATCAGAGTACGTATTCGGGACTTTTAAAATCACACTTAAAGCAGGAAAGAGGCAGAATCCAAAAACATGTGCTCTCTCTCTTACATACATTACAAAGAAAGCCTTATTCTATTTCAGTCATCATCACAAATTGTTGGCTGCTGTGGGTCAAAATTTAATGGCAATGCTCACTTGAAAAAAGGAAAGAGTGAAATTGATTGGCATGAGAAAATTAACAGAAAACGGCATTTATATGTACGATTTTACTGCCTTGTACGCATGTAAGTCAAAAACTGATAAGGTAGTTCTGCTAGAAGCGATTGAACAACAGAGACCTCTCCACCTGCAAACCAAATTTGCTGCCTGGTCACTCTCAAGTGCTAGCTACTACTCAAGAAATGAGAGACAACAATTATATATATTTATATATACCGTAGTTATCTATAACAAACCAAATATTACACTTTTAATCCATAGATTCAACTGCCAAAAAATTTTGTTGGCCACTGCCAAGAGTAGCAACTCAAGAAAAAAAATGTCTAAAACATCCCACCTAAGTTAAATTTAAACAGTTTCAATGTATAAAATACTTGTACAAGTCATTTTTTAAGTAAAAAAATTGAACATTGTCAATTATATATAATGTATTATTTTTATAAATAATTTTTAAGTAATAAAACTTAAAATTGTCAAATATATTCAATGTATTTATTTGTATAAATAATTTCTTAAGTAATAAAATTTAACATTTTAAACCATATTTAATATATTTATTTTTATAAAATATTTGTATAAATAATTTCTTATGTAATATAATTTAACATTGATCAATTATTGTAACAATTTGATAATTTAAAATTCAAACTCCATATTGTAATACAACTTGAAATTACCTTACAAATATTTTATACATTAAAACTATTTAAATCTAAGCAAAGTGTGGATGTTTAAGACATTTTTCTTGACCTCTAGTCTTAGTGGTGGCCAGGAAAAATAATAAAATTCTCTAGCCGCTACTAAGAGTAGCGGCTAGTAAATAAACTATTTCTTTCTTTGGGCCGTTGAATCTATGGATTAACGGGATAATATTTGTTTGGTATAATAATGTCCATAGCAACCGTTTGCTATGGACCAGTCCTCATATATATATATATATATATATATATATATATATATGGGTAATGATGCATATCATGTATTTATTATGGACCCTTATAGGGCATACACAATCTATACCATTAAATACGCAAAGAAACAATCAACATTAAAAATTGAAAATCGTTGTCCGCTATTATTAGTAACGGACGGTAAAAAAAACATACTAGGGTTTAGTGTTTTTTAACTAGGGTTTACTTTTTAGTGTTTATTAACTAGAATTTAGTATTTATTAATCAAACTTACTTTTTATTAACTAGAGTTTAGGATTTATTAACGTAAATAAACATTCAATGTTCTAAAATTCCACCCAAGCGCCTGAGGACACTATAGTGACACCTCCTTAGGCCTAGGGCACCTCAAGGCAAGAAAAAAAATCCCTCCAGAAAATTAAGCAAGGTTTAGGAGGAGAATTTTTTTTTAATAACTACCCAAACCATATCTTGATATATTTATTTTTCTAATGATTTAACATATTCATAATATATGTTGTAACATATCAAATCACAACAAGAAGTGAACAATATCAAGTCAAAATAGATAATTTTATTATAATTGTAATTTTTGAACTTGTACCAACTTCAAATTACATAAATGATGATATATTTGTAATATTTAGTTTAATTTAATATAATTCTTAAATTTATGTTTAGTTTCTTAAGTTTTAATATTGAATTAAATTCTTAAAATTTCAAATTTTATTATTTAATAGCAATCTTGTTTATGAATAAAACTAATGCGTTAAAAAACATGTTTAAACTTTGAATAATTGCATGTTTATGTTTGAATTTTGACATTAGCAATGGATATGTGTTTAAACTTTAAGCAAATGCCTTTATTATCTTTATTATAGATTGTTTTGTTTGGATAAATGTAAAATAAAATATTAAAATTGGCTTAAAATTAAAAAAAAAAACCCGCCTAGCCCCCCTAGGCGCTAAGCCCCCGCCCGCCTGCCTAGCGCCTTTTAAAACATTGTAAACACTAAATTCTAGTTAATAAACTCTAAACATTAGTTAATAAATCTTAAACATTTATTTGTCACTCTTATTATGATTAGCTAAACTCCAAACATTTATTGGTAAAGCCAAACCTAAGTGTTTTTATTACCGATTAGCGATTTCGCTAATCCTAATCGTTTTTTTTTTATTTTCAATTGCTATATAGATACCCAATAAGGTTTTAATCGATCGTTTTTTTTTTATTTTAATATATATAATATATATATATATATATACGGATCTTTATAAAACATACACCATCTCTACCATTCATTTTAAACATTTAACGAATCCCTATTCAAAAAATTCAAAACTATTAAAAAGTTAAAACAATTATAAAGTACAAATAGTAAAGAAAAAAACCACTACATCAACTAGTAATAGTAGCGGACGATAATCAGAATTATTTATCCCTTTCACGCGAGTAGGGGTTTGAATTTATTAATTAGGGCTTAGAGTTTATTAACCCATGTTAAGGATTTATAAATCAGGCTTTATGGATTATTAATCGTAATTCTTAACCAAAGTTTAGGGCTTATTAACCAAAGGTTAATAACCAAAGGTTAATAAACCCTAAAATCTGCTTAATAAATCATAAACTCTAGTTAATAAAACCTAAATCCTAAATTATGGTTTAATAAACTTTTAACCCTAGTTATAAACTCTAAATCCTAGTTAATAAACTCTCAACTTAGTTTATAAACTCTAAATCTTAGTTAATAAACTCAAAAATATAGTTAATAAAGCCAAACCCTTTCTTAGTTAATAAAGTGATTACCCTTTCTATTATTACTTTATTAATAATTGAGATGGATTCCACTTTTTTTACGTAACGCTACAATTAGTAGCGGACGACTGGTTTGACTTTTTTAATATCTGTTGATGTTTAAAATGAATGCTAGAAATGATGTATGCTCTATAAGGATCCATAACAAGTACGTGTTATAAATCATTTTTCATATATATATATATATATATATATATATATATATATATATATATATATGTTAAATAACCACTTACACTGTACATCCCTGAATGGAACAAACTGGACTATATCACGAGATGCTACATGTCCAGTTGTACTTTCAAGTCTCTCTCCTTTATCTGCATCTAAAATCTGTTCAATGCGATCACATTAAGGGAAAAACAAAGCCATTAAAAGATGGGAATCACAGGCAAAGCTATAGGTGAAAGTACTTTTTATTACATTATATATTTTTATAATATATATATATATATATATATATATAATAGCACGACAAGCACACAAAAATTGACTGAAATACCTCCATCTCTTTAAAATCGGCTCCTCCAACTCCGACAATAAGGATTGACAACGGCAGGTCAGATGCCTTCACAAGGGCATCTTTTGTTTCCTGGAGATCTGTTATAACTCCATCCTGAGAGTTTTGAAGAGGTGAGAATTTACTATAATTGTGAGAGAGTTGCCTCGCAAGAAGACTGAAACAACAGCGAAAGCTGGGTGATACACTTGAGTGCAAAACCCCAATTAAAATGATGATAATGAGAGTACAGGATCCTCATAAACTTGAATGATAGGATGTAGGATGATGTTTGCATTAGGACTCTGATATCAATAGAATTGTCTTAGACTTCTTAATGATTTCTTACCGTGATTATCAATAAAACAAAATACTTTTGTTGAATATTCCTAAGAGACTGACTTGCTGTCAGCGAGGCTGCACTAATCACAGGTCCAAATAGAGTTGGTCCTGCAAGTGAAACATTAAAAAGGGCACTTGTATATGCTGTCATAATTCCTTGAATTCCTTCAACCTGTGGGATACAAAGAAAAACGGTGCTCAATGCAATGACTTGTTTGTTAACAGAATGCGGAAGAAGCAAGCACAAATACTTAAAAACTGAGAGTTTTCACAATTCCACCTTGCTGTAATTACTGCTTCCATTCAAGTTAAAACAATGAGAAACAGGCCCATCAATTGGCCGTGCTCCAAAACCCCAAGCAGGAAACTGCTTGTCTGAATCATAGAACTGCAATACCTCTCCAACATCTAAGATTGCCTAAGATATATGGAACACCATTGATAAGCTCTTAAAAGACGAGAAGCAAACAAGAAAACTATAGAGGAGATAGATTTCTCACTTTTTGGTACGCATTTCGTCGTCCATAAGGGTCAATGTAATGCAAGGAATCTGGAAGACGCGGGTTGCCATTTGAAGCTGATAAACAAGGAGTGAAGTTCTAAGTATAATGTCCCAAGTACAGAAAATCCGGACCATGTTTAGGTATTCTAGCTGAATGTCATCAAAGAATGAACAAACAACTACAGAGATATAGGAGGCCACGGAGTGTTGTAAATAGGTGATTGCCTATATTACTAGATGAAAATTTTAGTGAAGTGCTTCCAGGGTGAAGTATAAGATGAACATGCCTACCAATATTAAAGATGAACTTCAAAATACAAAATACTGTACAGAGTGCTGGGGAAATCATCAAAAACAAATCGTGTATGAGCATAGAGTGTTATAATCGAAGAGGGCTAAACAGGATTATTACACCCAATACCCAATTTGGTCCCTGTTAACTGAAGCTGCTATGAGCGGACCTGGTACGGTCTAACCTGGTCATTTTATATTATTTGGAGGAAGCGGTGGGAAAAAAACAATTCATAATCATAGAAATGAATGCACTTGGACAAATTAAAAGGAATAAAGTATAGTTACTAAGCCAGTTAATATCCTTGACCACATCTGATAATAAAATATTTGATGTTGTATGTCAAAGCAAGGGATCAGTTACCAATAAACAGAATCTAAAATTCAAATTTAAGCTATGTGTACTATCATAAACCTATGGCTCTGTTTATTTCAAGGAATAATGTCTAGTCCATTCCGTGCAGGAGTGAATCAGGCATGAACAACACAGGACATGTATCTAAGGAGAAGAGAAAGGGAAAGAAAGAGAAAGAGATATAGACACATATACAAAGAAAAGAACACACAAAAAAGAATGCAGATATAGAGTCTAAACTAATAACCCCATTATTTTCCTTCCAAGAATTCTGGAAAGCAACATGTAGAAAATAATTCTGGATGCTGTTTTCAGTGATTGCCTCTAATATGAAGAAGAAATTACCAAGACAACAATGGGTTATAGGTCTTGTGAAAAAAAAGAAAAAGAAACAGAAGTTGTAAACAAAATCCAAACTCTCCTTTGTTGGTGTTTACCTCTAATATGAAGTAAATGATGCATGCATTGTCATCCTCAAAATTTGGTACCAGTAATAGAAACAAATTTGTTTTGTAAGGGAAAATTAATTCAGACGGCTACAAAAGTCCCCCAATTTATAGGGACATAAATGTGAAAATGAGTACCAGTGAAGTCAATGGCCACCATGAGGTTCAGTTCACATCCACCGGCCAAATAATCCAAGAAAGTATGTTGCAGACTTTCACAAAACTTATCCACAAATAGTTGGCTCTTTAAAACCTGAGATAAAATTACAAATGTTCTAATCAGAGGCAAAGACTTATTTAAACATATGAATGGCTAAAATACACCAGGATTGTTAGGACCTCGTTTTGATGATTATTCCCAACAATGGTTGATAAATATAACTGCACTCCATCCCCGACAAAATGAAGCTTTTCTAAGTCAGCTAGTGATTTCTCGGCTTTTCTGAATGATGCAAATAAGAAAAATTAGTACCTCATTTAACACAAATCCAAAACGAGGAAGACGAAAAGGCTCCATTTACCCAATCAAATCATGTTTTCCATTGCTATTGAAGTTAAAGCACTCTATAATTAAAGGATTATCCTGCATAAATGAAATAAAAGATAAAGTAAATAAAAATTGTTGTGCAACTAGCAATAGAAAATTTAGAAAGGTTTGTGGCAGAGCTTTCATAATTCATACATAACTTCTAACCCTTTAATTTCATACAAACAAAAAGATTTTATTGCAAATTTATTGGGGCGGATTTTTTGTTTTTGGGAGAAGGAGCGGGTTTCATCTAGTTAATTTATGTATAAGCCCCTAAAGAAAAACTACAGGTTTCCACGCTCGAGAGAAAAAATCTCCTAGAAAATGTATGTTTTCTAGAAAGCACTTGCTTATACCTTACTTCCAACTTGTTGAATATTCAAAAATACAGGCTTCCATGCAGGGCTCAGATCATTCTTCAAAACTTCAGTTTTGCAAATCGGGAGAGGGATCCCACTGTCCAAAAATTTTGATATCACCAAAAAAGGGTCCTGCAAGAAGCAATACAAATTCATCAAATATTTTAGCTTCTCTCATATCCAAGATTTAAAAAATATAGCAAACCAGAACGATCAATCCATACATTTCTTGCGAAGAGATCTTTATATTCCAAATCCAAACACCTTAAAACCAACTCTGTTGTAGTCTTTGAGCTAACACAATCTTCGGCACAAACAGTGAGCTGACCAAACTTTCCAGAATGGCTTGGTGCAGTAGAATCTTCTATATGTATAAGATCTATGGTTAATGACCTGTTTGATTTGGTGATTATCTACAGAAAAGAAGTCTATGGTTAATGACCTGTTTGATTTGGTGATTATCTACGGAAAAGAAGTCATAATTTAATGGGTAAATAGACAAAATTCCAACTTTTGATGGGAAATTTTAGACAGTGGAAGTGAAGGCCTTTTACAATCTTTTGTCTATAGGTCCTCAATCATGACACTTGGATTATGAAAACCAGATAAAAAATATCGAGCATACAGAAAATAGAGAGAAAGATTCAGAAGGTTATAGAAAAGAAACAGAATGCAAGAGCTACAAGCTTCAAGATTATACTACATTGTGATTCATGAACATAAGAGAGGTAAGTTTAAGAATAAAGTACAAACTGAAAATGAAACAATATGGAACTAAAAAGTACACTGATGATTCGAAAACTATCATTTGCCCTGCCAAACTGAATTCCTCAGGTTAATACAAGAGAGATAATATTGGGAAGCATGCATGTCTAACTGATGAAGTTAACAATCCTACCCCAAAGCATTCCCCTCTTCTCAGTTTAATACAATGGACAGAGTTAACATTTGCAAGAGAAATTAATACAGTAGGTTAATACCTCAGACAAAGCACATGTAGCCTCGCCAAGGAATTGTTGTTCCTCCACCTTAAGCATCTGCATGAAATTTAACCTTCTTTATGGATTAATCATCAAAAAGTAACTTGCAGGAAGCAGTTGACTCATATTCATAATGTATCCGGATCATATTTTGGAGTGCAACCATTTAATAAAAAGGGAAGAAGAAGTAGAAGAAACAAACAAAAAACCAATGCCTCCCTTACTTACGGTGGTACAAAGGCCAAACCAAATTTAGAATTTTCAATTCATTCAAGTAATGTTTCATAGGCAAACTAAATTCTAGCGCAATTGGACTCCAAAAATACAGTATAACTACTCTGCATACAATTTTTTTTAGAGTAGTTGCAGTTGAGATCAGCGGACACAAGTATCAAAATACTGAAATCAAAACCTCATGCCTACGAAATCTGGTGCACCGCATGTCATGTTGGTTCGTGAACGCATTGAGAATTTGCTTCTAGGTGTAGTAACCTGGATGTATCCGTATAAGCATGATTTCAGCTTAAGCTAGGTTTTAGAAGTTTGAGCTACCATCATTTGGAGATTCGAACAAAAAAGGTTAAATACTTGCTCACGTGCAACACAACATAATAGGCACACCAGCGAGTCGGAATGACATGATGATGATATTAAACTCCGTCCATTACACAAAAAGAAACCCATTTGGTACTTCCAATTTTTTCCCCAAGAATAGAGTAACGTTTCTTTTAATGGTATTACAAAACAACACAATGTCCTCAAGTTTATCATCACAATTTCACCATCATTCCATCACTACTAAGCTAAACACTAAATCAACTTAAGGGTAAACACGGAACAAAGTATATCCTTAAAGTTTGTAAATCTTACAAATTGGACTTTTTTCCGGAACGGAGGGAGTAACAATAAATTATTAAAAATTATACTAATAATAATAGAAGCTGTGAGGACAAGACAACGCAGAACATGGCATAATGATTGGAGCTCTGAACAAAGAAATTTATACCAAATTGTCACTCCTAATATAGTGAAATAATGGGACATGATTTGTGCCAACTCAATGTACAAGTTAAGTAAACACTTCAATTGGTACAGCCGTGCGGGGAAGGGGGCGGGGAGGGCACTCCCATTGGAAGTAATCCTGATTTACATTATGTTGTTTGGTACTACTAAAGACAGTGGAAGGGAATCACTATTTTGTAATGTAACCATACAACCCATAACACTACAAGTGTATTAAAATAAAATTGGATAGTTTTGAGTTTTGTCTAGCATGTCTATTAAGCCCAGCTCTTCCATTCCTCTTTCCTGCCCACTTTTGGGGTGGAAAGAGTTTTGTGTGCCTGGAGGGGGAGGGCACTTTTCTTTATTTCCACCCCTCTAAACCCTCTTCTATTAGATCCCACAAAAGAAGGCTGAAATATATTACCACTCCCAAATCTATTTTCTCATCAACGGCTTGTTACTATAATCATTATAAGTACGTAGTACATGCTACACCTTAAATATATTAATGGATTTCTAGTCAAGTCAATACACTTAATAAAGCCAGAAGCACAAGCATCTTCAATTTGTAAAATTAACTCTCTCATGTTACCAAGTCACTTCAAAACTATTTTTTTCTTTAAAAAAAAAAACAATTTTCAAGTGTTTAGATACTATATTAAAAATATTATCCATATCTCAAGCAATCAATCATATTTTGTTTAACTTATCCTAAAGACTTCAACAGCTGTCAAAATTTTCTACCATCTTTAATGAAAGTACATTCAGTAAGTTTCATTTCTCACCAAAAGGTTTTAAAGACAGCATCATAAAAATACCTTTACTTCTAGATTGTGAAACTGAGTGTCAACATCATACACACGAAACCTGTGAATTGTGATAAAAAAAAAAAAAGCCATTTCTGAAGTACATGAAAGCTAAGATAGGTGTTTGCTTGCCAGAAAGTACAGATGAAGCATTAGTAACTTACACCAAAGTTTGCACCACCTCAAAGTAATAGGTAAGATTATGCTTCATGATCCACTGGGGATTTAGTGAATTTAATACTACTTCTGTACGGCCAAGCTCTTGAAGTGCGCCATCCCTTCCTTTTGCATAAATAACTGCCATAGGATCACTCTATAAACAAATAAAACTTAGAGAGAAAAAACTAACCTGTCTGCAGCACAGTAAGACTTCTATAAGTAAGAAGAAATTTGTATTTCATAATAGAAATGAAATTTGAACTAATCGAAAGAAGGCCTCCGGAAAAATAAAAATAATTAAAAAATTTCACACAAAAAAAAAACTGAGATTTTTTAAGGAGCATAGTTCAAATAAAATGCAAGTGCATGATAAAATTTGGACAAAGTAAAGATAATACATACTTGTGAAACAGATGGTCAACTTAATACATAGACATGTTCTTTAAGCCATTCCAAATCCACTACCATTTGTTTTTTTATATAAACCCTAATACACTGTGACTAAAATAATGAGCAGGTACAAATATTTGAGTTACTTATTTAGCTTAGGACTTGGGAGTAGGTATAGATGATACAAATAAGATCGTCTACTTGGAAATGGTTTCAGATCTTTAAGTTAATTCATTCAAAAAATTTCAAAATAGCTTGAAGCTTTTAGATTAAGTTAAATACTCCATCTGTCATCCTTTAATTGATCCTAACAACATGGCATATAAGAAATGTGCCATTTAATAGTTTTTAGATATGGGGTTCACAAGGATCTGAATTGGAGATCATTTGGGACATTTTAAAGAAAAGAGTTGCATCTGAGTATTGAGAGACCTACCCTGTCATGAACTAGGGACTACAGTTAAAAAAAAAATCAAACTCTTCATCTTATTTACAAAGTGAGAAACACACCTCTGAAAGCACGTCACGGTCACGCAAGTTTGAAGCAGATAACGACAACTGCACAAATTCGTTGTAAAATCAGTGTAACAAATGTAGAAACAAGCAATATTAGTGGAAGAGCTTAATGCATCAAACGTATTAAGATACTACTTTGATTATAAATAACTTTCATACAGAGTAACAATCAACCAAGCTGGCCTGAAACTGAATTTTTGGATCATTAAAAAATACTAGCACGATCATGTATGTTATCCAATGCGAGACAAAAAGGCTCAAGACTTGATTTTAAGGCTTGCTTAATATGAAATTAGTTGGCCTAAACTCATCTAGCTTCCAACAACGTAAGCAGATGGCCTAAGGTATATTAGGCTAAGATCAAGATTACTCCAAGGGTCTACACTAGGCACTAATCTCAAACAATTGTCATTTTGTTCAATTTCCAAATGTAGCCAACTAGTTCAATTTGTAACAAAAAGGAATTCATACAGCTCTTCACTATTCCCTTTGCAAATACAGCCAGAATGAGGTTGCTGGAACCTGACCTTCGCCCAAAAGGATCACCTAACAAAGAAAAAATTGGTTCTTCATTCTACAATGGTTACATTATCACTGATTAAATTTAAGTTGTTGGAATAAACTAACTGGAGAGAAAGCAATTCAATGCATGATTCCCAACTAATATAATTATAATATTAGGAGATGCAAGCTATCAAAAATAAAAATATTAGGTGATGCAGACCATAAATGGTCCAAGGACTAATAATTTAATACATTGAGAAGAAATTCAGACATCCAGCGTAAGTTGCAGTGTATAAAACACAAAGGAGCTGATGTTTAGAAAGTTACTTTCAACTATATTCTAATTAATTGTGTTAAGTGTTAAAATAGTGTTAGCATGATTCAGTTTGAGAGTTAATGTTGACAAATAAATCTTCCTAGCAAAGATGGAGTGGTAGTGTTATGGTAGAACAGTCATAATAGATATAGCGAGCACCTACTTTAGAAACAGCAGACTTACCCTGAAACTTATAAACCACTTGCTCTAATTAATTTGTACTATCCACATCATCGAACAGAATTCCATCAATTATAGTTGATTTAGGTAATAAATTGCAATTAACTTTTGAAGTAGGTAAGCTTAGCCGAATTTGAGGATCAGAGCATACTCTACAAATCAATCGTACTTTAAATCAACACAAAACATATAACATTCAATTCAACAATACTCGATGAACAAAAAATATAATGGTATTATCCATCCATTGAGCTTGACCTATAACACTATCAGCTAATAAGAAGTTTTGACGATCTTTCACTGCATAAAGGGCGAATATGACACTCCATTGAGGAAAATACTGGAGCAAGTATTTCTCGGGAGGCTTAAGTGAAATTCTATGTAATTAGTTAGGAACTTCTAAATACAGGAAATCTCCAAGCTTTGAGAACTCACTTTCAATCCTTAATACTATTACTGATTCAATTGTGCTAAGTATATGTATATATGGTAAAAGTTATAAAAGATGAATGAGAGAGAAAAACGAACCTCAATCTGAGAAAACAAGCCGCGGTAGCCATGAGAGTTGAGGAAAGCGTCATTAGGAGCATCGGTTAGATTAGCGTGAGCACCGACGGAAGACCGTCCACCGGAAACGTCGGAGAAACAATTCCCCATCGCCGCTGGCCGGAGATTTGGAATATATTAATATATAGAGATAGATTATACTTACAAAAGAAGACAAACAAAAGAAAGGAGTATTATGAGTCCTTATTTTAGTGTAGACGACTTAAAACAATCAAAAGTGGAGTAATTACGTAAAATTGTGAATTACTAAATGACAACATAATTGCTCTGTTTTTGAGTTTTGAACAGAAAAAAAAAAATAAAAAATTTAAATTAGAATATAAAAGAAAAGTATAGAAAATTTAAAGTTTTTTTTTGTGTTGTTTCTTAGTTTTTAATGGAAAAGGATAGAAAATTTAAAATTGAGGACGTGAGGTTGTAATTTAAAATTTATTATATTAAAAGTTGAGGATAATATAGAATTATAAAATATTATTTATTCTAATTTATTTTTAATTCCAAATCACGTCGATTTTGGATGAAAAACTTCTTGCGAAAAAAAGTTAATGAAAGTTTTTCTATCCATTTCTTTTCTTTTCCGTTTATTAAAAGCTCGAGAAACATGTTAATTGGAAAGAAAATTTAAATTTTTCGTCCATTTTTTTCTTTTCTTTCTTTTTTTCATTCATTTTAAACTCAAAACAGAAAAGAAAAATACGGATAGATATAGAAAGCAAAGACAAAAGAGAGAATCCACAGGCAGGCAGCAGTGTAATGGTCCGCCTTCCCCGTTAAATTGGAAATCAGAAGAAACACGTTTGGTTTGGTTTGGTTTAATAATCTATCTATCTAACAATAACAAAATAAAATTGATTTTCAATTTACCCTCCATCTCATTACCGTCCAAAATTTAAAATAAATCTTACCCCGTCCATATGGTGTCGAAAACATGAAACACACCTAGTAATAATAGTACTTCATCTATTCCTAAATGTAGGTAGTTTTAGACTTTTTTTTATTATTCTTAATTATTTGTCGTTTGTAGTTATCTAGGAGAATTGATTACTATTTTTTCCAAATTATCCCTTATTACTCTACAACAACAGTTATCAAACATGTATTGACATGGCTCCATTCGAAGCGTTGTATGGAAGAAAGTGTCGGATTCTCCGGTATCTTTGGGATGAAGTGGGTGAAGCAACGTTGTTGGGATGGGAGTTGCAGATGCGTATGACTACGAAAAAGATTCAAACGATCCGACAACGTATAAAAACCTCACAAGATCGACAAAGAGTTATCCGATCTTCATCGAAGGACGTGAAATTCGATATAGGAGATCATGTGTTGTTGCGTGTTCTTTCCATGGAAAGGAGTTACAAGATTTGGAAAGAGATGAAAACTCAATCCTCGATTCATCTACCCATTTTTAATCCTCGATCGAGTAGGAAGCTCGCTACTATAGACTCGCTTTTACCGTAAAGTATGTCTCGTGTTCATAACGTTTTTCACATATCCATGTTACGTAAATATGTGAAAGACCCAACCACATTATTAAGTTAGAACCGGACGAAATAAGCGAAAGATTTGACGTATGAAGAGTTTCTGTTCAAATCTTGGATAAGAAGGAACATATTCTATGACTGAGGTTATACCTCAAGTCAAAGTTTTGTGGAGAAACCACGATGTTGAGGAAATAACTTAGGAGTTAGAATCTGAAATGAAATCAAGGTATCCTTACCTCTTCGACATACCAGGTACGTACCCTAATTTCGAGGTCGAAATTTAATAAGAAAGGGAGGTTGTAAAACCCCAACTTTTATAAATAAAGATGAATTTTCTATAAATATTATTTTTGAATATTATGGAGTAAATTTGATATAATGTTATAGTTGTGGGTAATATTTATAAATTTTGTAAAGTAAGCAAGTTGTTATAAAATATTCGTTTGGTCGGGGAATATTCTTTTTGTGCGGAAATATTCGATGCGACTAAGACAATCATTGGTGGACCCTACAACGGAATTATTATTGTTGGATTGAGAAAGCGACAAAAATACTTTATGAAAATAACTTGGAGGTGTTACCATTAAAGCTATTGAACTACCCGTTAGTAAAAGTACAAGATGTCTGGCGTGGTTGCGTAGTAGCACACCAGATTGATTATTGATGCTTACGTGAGAAGTCACACCATTTATACTCAATTATTAACTACGATAATTCCGCATCATATCTCTTATATTATTGATTCAATTATCGCCACAAGATCATCTCACGTATAATATGTTATATTATTAAATCAATAATTGAGACGACAAGTTATAAATGATGAATAATTGTTGAAAGATTAAATATGTGTTGATTAAAATAAAATGATTGTGGTAATATTTATTCAATCCTTGATGTATATAAAAAGTCTATTATGAGACATTTGTGGTAAGTTTGATTATTTTATGGGGGCCGTATATGTCATCATCTAAGAGTCTCTTCAATAATATAGTAATTACCTTCGTCGATATTAATTACCTTCATGATAGTAATTACATTCCTCAATAGTAATTACCTTCGTCAATAAGAATTACCTTTACCAGACGTCAAACCACTTGCTGGTTTTCATATTACGAGCGTCGAACCAATTGTCATTTCACATTTGACGACGCCAAACCACTTTTCTTTTCACATCACCGGTCGTCCAAGCCACTTGCGCTTTTCACATTTCAAGTGCTTAAGCTAGAAATATTCTATAAATAGAGGCACTGGTGCTTCATTATTTTCACTTAATTCATTCAAGTTTATATAGAGAGAGTAGTATAGAGAATAAGAGAAAGAAGAAGAGTATACATTACTACACTACTGCGAGATTTAATCTACTACTAATATAAGGGGTGTTATTCTTTCTTATTCATGAAAGAAGAATTGTTGTTATTCCATTGCTTATTATTTCATTGGAATAACTCGTATCGTGGTTTACCCTATACTTGGTGACATTCTTCTATTATTCATTGGAACATCACATGCGTGTGTTTTTTTAGGACTGGTTAAAATCTTTATTATTATTCTCGTTGGAACATCCATGTCGTGTGTTTTACACCGGACTGGTTAAAATCTTTATTATTATTCATTGGAACATCATATACGTGTGTTTTTACCAGTACACAGTTTTCGTCTTTATTATTCTGTTGGAACATCCCGCCGGTGCAAAATTTTGCCTAACACGGTTAAGTTATTATTATTTCATTGGAATAACTCGCATACATCGCAAGTCTGCGCATGCATGGTGATTTCTTTTGTTATTTCATTCTTTATTATACTCATTTGGTTAAAGTTTTGACTTTTATACTCCATGAAATTAGTAGAATATCCTTGATATTCAAGGCTTCATCCAAAGATCTTTTCATGGAAATATTCTTACGATCATTCTTGAATTTTACTCTCAAAAAAGTATCGTGTTGACAATTTGGACATTATTAGTTCTGGATAAATTAATTCTTGAACTTGTTTTATTGAAATCATTGTCATCATCCTCATGTTTATATTATGTTGAAAGTCATACGTGGCTGTGCGTAGATGGACTTAGTATGATTATGATTGAGGATTATTCGGTGTAATCATGGCCATGCAATGTTACAAATGATGTGGAAAAATTTATCATTGGTCCGTAGTGCATTGATGGGGGTTGTTGGCATGATCATGACCATTAATGAATACACGAATGTCCTTGGGCGTAGTGCATGGATAATTTGTGGTTGTGATACTAAAAATATCCTGGCAGTAGTGCATGGGTGATTCGATGATGTGGATTATTTATTAAACTGAGTCCCAGCGATAAAAGTCATGAAAAACCTTTTAAATCATAAAAGATAGTAGATTTTATTCTCTACTTGACTCTTTTAATGGATTGCTTGTTCACCGCATGATTAAACTTAATGTTGTTATATTTTATCGGTTTAACATTTGTTGAAGGCTAACGATAATTTATTACGCATTATCTTAGTCATAATATTTCTTCTTGGGCTAGTTGAGTTCACCCTTTCTTTCACTCGCTGTCTCTTCGTGAAATGAGAACATAGCGAGGACTAGTGGGAAGAAAAGTAAGCAGTCTGGAGGATAAGATTAGTAGTCCTCACTATTACGTGAAATAGTGTGTTAATAATTGTATTGAGAACTCTTTTTGAGTTTGTATAATCTCTAGTAGACAATAATTGTATTCAAACTCACGGTTATGTTTTTGTCGTATTGCATACCATGACATATTGTATTAGTAAGTTGTATTTGAATTTTGTACCATATATCGACGACCCAAGATGGGTGATGTATACCTAATTTTGGGGCGCCACGGTTAATATCAAAGCTTAGGGATATGATCCTTGGCTAAGATGTGAGAATAGTACTTAGGAGGGGAGGCGGAAATTCTTTTCGCTAGTATGACCTACCTAAGTTTATGTGGTATTTAATTGGTGGATCGTAATTTAGGGATAATATGTTACATGTCAATTAACCTTTATTTTGTGGCGATGTCGAAAATGACATCCGAGAATGTTGAGAATAGCAATGGAGCCTGAGCGACCGTTGATTCACCACATATCAATAATCAGGCTAATGTGCATCAGGAAGGCGACAATCCTCATGCAAATAACAACACTGACCAAATGATGAATGATCAAATGTTCAGGGGCTTTATGTAATTCATACAACAGCAGGCGAGAGTGGCTCCTGTCCAAAATGCATGTGGAAACACTGAAAACTCTCGGGCGGTCACCGCTAAACAGTTCAAGGAGCTAGGACCATCGGAGTTTAAAGGAGAGCCAAAACTGTAACAACCCCAAAATAGGTCCATTCCATCCAACCTATTCTGAGTCGTCAAATACATGGTACAGAAAATAACTACAACTTTATTACAACAATTGTCGTGCAAAATACAACAACACATATGCTGTGAGTTTGGATACAAATATATACCAACTGTAGCACGTCACAATGACACCTTATATAAAGGTATAGTCAAAAACTGTTTTAGAAATTAGAATCTTTGGGAAGTGCTCAAGGAAACCTTCATACATGGGAGGCCATGCTTTTAGGTTATGGTAGATATCATATGGCCACGTAATTATCCTTGGTTGATTAATAAACCCCAAAGAAAAACGAGAAGATTACTATCATATTCTTCCCAATGGTGAGTCTTCTCTTGACATATCATTATCTCCACTGTCTCTAATTGGGTATTATACTCCAAACAAACACCAAGATTATAAAGGTAGTGCTTGTAAATATACTTTCAAGCAAGTGGATGAAAGCACAACCATGTCTTATGATAACACGAGGTTGTATGTCATTAGACATCTTGTATGATAGTGACAAAACACCCTTCCAAGTTAAATTCACCTCACCTCAACATCTATAGACCACCACTCTATTCCTCGCTATCCCCGCCGACCCGGCTACACTTTTATTACTACCGAAGGAATTGTGAAACAAAAGGGTGAGCACAACTAGCTCGATAAAAAGAATATTATGACTAAAGATAAATAAATTATCAATAGTCTTCATCGGTAATAAATCGGAGATTTAGAACATATGGTAGATGATAAAACTTTTCAACCATAGTTAAGCAATGAATGAAGCGATCCATTAGAAGAGTCAAATAGTACTATAAAGTCTATTGTCTTCTCCATGTTAAAAATCCACCAACAATGTTTTATCCTCGTAACATCAATCAACAATTCACATCCACAATCACATGTATAACTCATAATCGTAATTGTAGTTCTAAATTCCTTTCTCATCCAAGACAAAGATAATTTTCATCACTTGTCTTTACGAAACATCAAAGATCATGGTTATACCAAATCACGCGGTTCACATTCATAATCATACTAATAAATTCATCTCTGCACCACGGGCCAAAGATATTCATCAACAGATTCATCTTTACACTACAAATTTAAAGATATTCAACAACGGGTCATCTTTTGCATTACAAGCCAAAGATATTCATCAATAATTCATCTTTGCATCTAAAGCTAAAGATATTCAACAACAAAAGTCATCTTTGCATTACGAGCAAAAGATATTCATCAATAATTCATCTTTGCACTACCGACTAAAGATATTCAACAACATGGTCATCTTTGCATTCTGAGCAAAAAGATATTCATCAATAATTCATCTTTGCACCATCTTGGCTAAAGATATTCAACAATGTGTCATCTTTGCATTACGAGCAAAAGATATTCATCAATAATTCATCTTTGCTTTCATCAATTTAAAGATATTCATCATTAATGGTCATGTTCATTTAAACACTGTTCATCTTTGCACTCTGAAGCCAAAGATATTCTTCGTAAATCATTCATCTTTGCATTGGTTTTATCCACGTCCAAAAATACCTCAAAAATAATCATAGTGGTGTAAAATTCAAGAATGATCAAAACATGGATACAATCAAAGCTAGTATCCGAATAGATATTTTAGATTTAAAAGAAAAATTTTCATTTTCTAGGTGAATAGTGCCGTATATTCGTGAATAGTCACAGTATCACGTGAATAAGAATCTCAGACACCAAAAGATAGAAATTCCAAAAAAAACATCTTCACGCTTCATGAATAGTACTCGTGAATAGTAACTCGTGAATAAGTAACTCATGAATAGTAACTTCGTGAATAGTAACTCATGAATAAGTAACCCCCATACATGAAAAAGTTCCAAATTTGATAAAAGTTCCAACCAATATTTCAAAGATAATGATATTGAAGAAATAATATCATCGAGAAGAAAATAACATCCTTACCTCGAAAGACAAGATTTCTAGTAAAAACAGGATATAGTCTTTGAAGGGACTTCAGCGTCTAACAATACTCAAAGTATACTCAAAATACTCACAAGAATACATTTCGATAATATAGAGAGAAAGAGAGAAAACTTGTTTCGGTGTGATTTTCAATTTAACTTAAGCCTCTATTTATAGGAAAATGTTAAGAGCGTCAAGCGGACTTAACTCATGAACTCGATGGCTTTACTCGCTACTATTCCCACCCACCACATTTGAAATAAAATTCAGCACATTTCTTCACCAACCACAAGTGGGGCCCACTCAATTCTAGAATTTTCCACCAAAATCAATTATAAACCTAATTTCTGAATCAGTCACCTCTTAAAATTCATAACAAATCATTCGTTCATTTTTAACGGTTCAAAATTTGTGGACATATACTCAACTTATGTATGTATAACATATCCAAAAATTACAACGATCCAACGGTCGGATTAAAAATTATAACTCACGCAATATATATGAAAAAATCTTGATTTGATTTTTAATACCTCCATTCCGACAAAATTACTGATAAAACACCTCAACATTAAATCATTCAATTATAACCACATAAAACAAATAAATCCATCATTTATAAATATTTTCTTATCATATAAATCAATAATTAATTATTCATAAATAATATTACAGAATCACAATTATGACAACCAGGCCGTTCCCAGGAAAGAGGGGGCTTTCCGATAAGGATTTCTCCTTACTTGGTAGCGCAATTAGGTGACCAAACCTCTCCTCGATGAACTTTCTAGACATTGCCAATAATGCTATCTAATAATATTATTCAAATAATATGAATTATTGATCCGATAATGGAGATAATAATGCGGTGACAATTATTGAACAACAATAATATAAAATATCAACGCAAAGCAATTATTGAATCAATAAAATAAAATATTGATAAATAATTCTTGTGAAAATTATTGAGTAGTGCCTTCTTACGTAAGGATAAATAATTCAACAATATTGTGCAATACAGTGTGTCATCGCTGCATGCGACCGCGCGTATTCATCGTATTTTAACCCAGGGTATTCCAATGATCTTAGCAGTAATAACTACGTAGTTATTTTTAACCAACTTATATTTGTCGTTTTCTTCATCCAATCGCTTTCAGTTATGGGGCCCACATATGGTCGCTCAGTTCGCATACGAATATTCTGACGGAAAAGAATATTCCACGACCAAAACGAATATTCCCAAACAATAATGAATACTTTATACCCCCTTGCGTATTTTGAAAAAAAAATTTCATATATCACCCTTAACTTTAACTTTTATCAATTTAACCAATTCTTGAATAGAAAAATTGAATACTTTTATTTCATAAAATTCGGGTCTTACAATCTCCCTCCTTATGAAATTTCGTCCCGAAATTTACGTACACTGTATTTCAAAGAGTTGAGAATACCTTGTTTTCATTTCAGATTCTATCTCCCCCATCATCATGATTTCTCCATTCTTTCATCTCCGTATTTGAGGATATCATTCTAGAATCTGACTTCAAAACAAAGGTTAATTGAGCAAATTAACATATCACATAATATCTCGATATTATGGTGACCAACAAATAAGCTTAGGTAGGACACCTTTTAGCGAAGGATTTACTCATCTCTCCTTCCTAGTTCTATTCCCCGATCTCCGCCGGAGATCATATCCCTAAGCTCGATACAAATGTAACAACCCCAAAATAGGTCCATTCCATCCAACCTATTACGAGTCGTCAAATACATGGTACGGAAAACAACTACAACTTTATTACAACAATTGTCGTGCAAAATACAACAACACATATCTTTGTGAGTTTGGATACAAATATATACCAAGTATGAAGACGTCACAATGACACCTTACATAAAGGTATAGTCAAAAAGCTGTTTTAGAAATTAGAATCTTTGGGAAGTGCTCAAGAAACCTTCATACATGGGAGGCCGTGCTTTTAGGTTATGGTAGATATCATATGGCCACGTAATTATCTCGTGGTTGACCCAATAAACCCCAAAGAAAAACGAGAAGATTACTATCATATTCTTCCCAATGGTGAGTCTTCTCTTGACATATCATTATCTCCATTTGTCTCTAATTGGGTATTATACTCCAAACAAACACCAAGATTATAAAGGTAGTGCTTGTAAATATACTCGACAAGTGGATGAGCACAACCACGTGTCTTATGATAACACGAGGTTGTATGTCGTTAGACATCTTGTATGATAGTGACAAAACACCCTTCCAAGTTAAATTCACCTCACCCTCAACATCTATAGACCACCACTCTATTCCTCGCTATCCCCTCTCGACCCAAATACACTTTTATTACACGAAAGGAATTGTGAAACAAAAGGGTGAAGCACAACTAGCTCGATAAAAAGAATATTATGACTAAAGATAAATAAATTATCAATAGTCTTCATCATGTAATAAATCGAGATTTAGAAATATATGGTAGATGATAAAACTTTTCAACCATAGTTGCGTGGAATGAAGCAATCCATTAGAAGAGTCGAATAGACTATAAAGTCTATTGTCTTCTCCATGTTAAAATCCACCAACAATGTTTTATCCTCGTAACATCAATCAACAATTCCGCCCACAATCACATGTATAACTTCATAATCGTAATTGTAGTTCTAAATTCTTTCCTCATCCAAGACAAAGATAATTTTCATCACTTGTCTTTACGAAACATCAAAGATCATGGTTATACCAAATCACAGTTCTCGCATTCATAATCATACTAATAAATTCATCTTTGCACCACGGGCCAAAGATATTCATCAACAGTTCATCTTTACACTACTGTTAAAGATATTCAACAACGGGTCATCTTTGCATTACAAGCCAAAGATATTCATCAATAATTCATCTTTGCACTACAAAGCTAAAGATATTCAACAACAGTCATCTTTGCATTCTGAGCAAAAGATATTCATCAATAATTCATCTTTGCACTACCCCACTAAAGATATTCAACAACAGTCATCTTTGCATTACTGAGCAAAAGATATTCATCAATAATTCATCTTTCTTTCATTGGCTAAAGATATTCAACAACAGTCATCTTTGCATTCTGAGCAAAAGATATTCATCAATAATTCATCTTTGACCATCTTGGCTAAAGATATTCATCGAGTTAAGTCATGTTCATTTAAACACTGTTCATCTTTTGCACTCTGAGCCAAAGATATTCTTGAAATCATTCATCTTTGCATTGGTTTTATCCACGTCCAAAAATACCTCAAAAATAATCAAAGTGGTGTAAAATTCAAGAATGATCAAAACATGGATACAATCAAAGCTAGTATCCGAGAATAGATATTTTAGATTTAAAAGAAAAATTTTCATTTTTTTAGGTGAATAGTGCTATATTGAAGTGAATAGTGAATAAAGCCGTATCGTGAATAGTAACTCAGAACACCAAAAGATAGAAATTCCACAAAAAAACATCTTCACTTACTTCATGAATAGTACTCGTGAATAGTAACTTCGTGAATAGTAACTTCATAATAATAAGTAACTCGTGAATAAGTAACTCATGAATAGTAACCCAGAGCATGAAAAAGTTCCAAATTTGATAAAAAGTTCCAACCAATATTTGAGATAATGATATTGAAGAAATAATATCATCCGAGAAGAAAATAACATCCCTTACCTCGAAAGACAAGATTTTAGTTGAAACACAGGATATAGTCTTTGAAGGAACTTGCACCGTCTAACAATACTCAAAGTATACTCAAAATACTCACAAGAATACATTTCGATAATATAGAGAGAAGAGAAAACTTGTTTACGGTGTGATTTTCAATTCTAACTTAGCCCTATTTATAGGAGAAAATGTTAAGACGCCAAGCAGACTTAACCTGCTGACCCGATGGCTTTACGCTACTATTTCCACCCACCACATTTGAAATAAAATTCAGCACATTTCTTCACCAACCACAAGTGGGGCCCACTCAATTCTAGAATTTTCCACCAAAATCAATTATAAACCTAATTTACGAATCGGTCACCTCTTAAAATTCATAACAAATCATTCGTTCATTTTAACGGTTCAAAATTTGTGGACATATACTCAACTTATGTATGTATAACATATCCAAAATTACAACGATCCAACGGTCGGATTAAAAATTATAACTCACATAATATATAAAAAAATCTTGATTTGATTTTTTAATACCTCCATTCAAAACAAAATTACCGATAAAACACCTCAACATTAAATCATTCAATTATAACCACATAAAACAAATAAATCCATCATTTATAAATATTTTCTTATCATATAAATCAATAATTAATTATTCACAAATAATATTACGTAATCACAATTATAATGACCGGTAGTTCCTCAGAAAGAGGGCTTTCAGATAAGGATTTCTCTTCTTGGCGGCGCTTGATTAGGTGACCAAACCTCTCCTCGATGACAGAACTTTCTAGACATTGCCAATAATGCTATCTAATAATATTATTCAAATAATATAAATTATTGATCCGATAATGGAGATAATAATGCGGTGACAATTATTGAACAACAATAATATAAAATATATCAAAGACCAATTATTGAATCAATAAAATAAAATATTGAGCAATAACTCTTGTGAAAATTATTGAGTAGTGCCTTCACGTAAGGATCAATAATTCAACAATATTGTAATACTCTGGTGCCATCTTTGTGCGAACCACGCCAGACATCGTATTTTAACCACCCCGGGTATTCCAATGATCTTTACCCAGAATAACTACGCCTGTTATTTTTAACCAACTTATATTTGTCGTTTTCTTCATCCAATCGTTTTTCGTTATGGGGCCCATATATGGTCGCTGCTTCGCCGCATCGAATATTCTCTACGTAAAGAATATTCCACGACCAAACGAATATTCCCAAACAATAATGAATACTTTATACTCCACTGCGTATTTTGAAAAAAAAATTTCATATATCACCTTAACTTTAACTTTTATCAATTTAACCAATTCTTGAATAGAAAAATTGAATACTTTTATTTCATAAAAATGGGGTCTTACAAAACCACTTATAGGCGGAAGCATGGATAAAGGAGATCACCAAGATATTTGATGTCTTGGGATGTTCAGGAGAAAAAGGTTCCTTTGCGGCCTTTATATTACTACGCGGAGAAGCTGATTCTTGGTGAAAATAGGTAAAAAGTACTCAACTGCCAGATGAAGATGTCTTGGGAGAAGTTCCAAGAGCTATTCAACGACAAATACTTTTTCGAAAGTATTCGTCACATGAAGGAGGTGGAGTTTATCAAGTTGGAACAAAACAATATGATTGTGTTGCAATACGAGGCTAAATTTTACGGAGTTATCCTTGGGTTCGTCCCACTTGGTGGATAATAAAAGAGAATGACACGGATGTTTTAAGAGGTTTGAAGCGGGAGATACGTCGACATCTTATTTCTCATAAAGCGTGTTTATATTCGGATGTTGTAAATAGGGCTCGATTAGTGGAGTGCGATAACGAGTCAACGAACTAAAAAAGCAAATTGCAAAATGATAATACCGGCGAGAAAGATCATCAAGCGGTGACAACAAGCGTGGAGGGAATCAATAGGCGAAATGGTAACCACTTTGGTGGTAATCGGAGAACAAAACAATAAGAATGGACATTTTAAGAGGAGATTCAATGATGATGGAAAGACGCGTCTGCAAAGACGCGATCGTTAAGGAAGGAGAGCGACCATCTATCATATGTTTCAAATGCGGAGGGAGGGCACATCGGTCAAAGCTAGCGATGTCAGTCCAAAAGCATGTTATAATTGTGGAAGAGAAGGTCACTGCTTGGCGATTTTGTCGTTCACCAAAGACAAATTCAAGCTAGGATGGAGGCACCAAAGGTAGTCGGAAAAGTCAAAACCAGTAGTCTGAGGAGGCGTTTGTTGTGACCTCCCAAAAGCAAGGAACCCGAATGAGGTCATCACGGGTAAGCTTATCATAAACTCTAACGAAATCTATACTTTATTTAATACCGGTTCTACCCATTCTTTTATTTCTCCTACTTGCGCTCATTGATTAAATTTGACTCCGGAGAAATTAGACTTTGACTTATCTGTGGAAACTTCGTTGAGAGAAACCTTCATTACATCCACTGTTTATAAGTCTTGTTTGGTTCAAATCGGTACCCTCACATTACCTGTAGATCTTATTTCATTGAAAATACTTGCATTTGACGTGATTCTAGAGATTGATTGGTTAACTACTCATCATGCAAAAATTGATTATTTCCGTAAGGTTGTTAGCTTTCATATTCCTAATCAACCTATTATGCGAATTCAAGCGACCAAACCATTAAAATCAATCATGGTCATCTCAAGCCATAAAGCTATTCATTTATTGAAAAACGGATGTCAAGCTTTCTTAGCTCATATCACGATTTAAACAAAAATACGCGGTTTTGAGCGATATTTCTATTGTTAATAAATTTCTGACGTATTCTAGAAGAACTTTACGCCTACCCCCGAAAGCGTGAAATTGAATTTTGTATCGACCTTGAACCCGAAGACAAAACCCATTTCTAAAGCCCCATATCGAATGGCTCTATTGAACTTAAAGAGTTAAAGACCCAATGCGCAGGAATTGTTAGACATTGGCTTTATTCATCCTAAGTACTTCTCCTTGAAGGGTGCTCTGCATTCTATTCGTGAAGAAGAAAGATGGGAGTATGCGACTTTGAATTGATTATCGGAGTTGAATCATGTCATCATCAAAAATAGGTATCCATTGCCACGTATTGATGACTGTTTGACCCGATTGCAAGGAGCCAAATTCTTTTCAAAGATTGATCTTCGCTCGGATATCACCAATTAAAGATTAGAACCGATGACATTCCAAAGACGGGCCGAACTCGAGACGGGCATTATGAATTTCTAGTCATGTCCTTTGGATTGACTAATGCTCTCGGCCGCCTTCATGGATATGATGAACCAGAGTATTCAAGGAATATTTGGATCACTTTGTGGTTGTCTTTATTGATGACATCCTTATTTATTCCAAAATAGTGAAGATTATGAAAGCAACACTTGAGGGTGACACTCTAAAAAGCTTCGTGAATACAAGATTTATACCAAATTGAAGAAAATGCGAAATTCGGCTTGAGGAAGTAGCATTCCTTGGGCACATAGTATCAAGTCATGGAATATCTATTGACCCAAAGAAAGATTGAAGCAATTCAAAGTGGGAAGCGACCTAAATTAGTGGCCAAAATACGTAGCTTTCTCGGTTTAATTTGGTTATTATCGGAGATTCGTGGAAGGATTTTCTCGAATCGCTACTCCATCGACTCGGTGACTTGGAAAGATACAAAGTTCGGTTGGGCGAAGAATGTGAGAAGAGTTTTCAAGAACTCAAGAGGAGACTCATTTCGGCACTGTTCGACAATACCATCCGGCTCGGAGGATTTGTCATCTACTGATGATGCTTCTAGGCAAAGGGTTGGGATGTGTTCTCATGCAACATGGAAAAGTCAGCCTTTATGCCTCAAGATAACTCAAAAAGAATATGAGAGGAATTATCCTACTCATGATTTAGAGTTAGTATTTGTTGTCTTCGCATTAAAGATTTGGAGGCATTACTTGTATGGGAAGAAGGTGGAGATCTTTACGGATCATAAAAGCCTCAAATATTTCTTTACTCAAAAGAAACTCAACATGCGATAACAACGTTGGCTTGAACTATTGAAAGATTATGATCATACCATCCAATACCATCTTAGAAAGCGAACGTGGTAGTAGTTGGCGCATTGAGTAGAAGATCATATCGCAATCTGAGTGCGATATTGTCAACGAAAGAGCCCATTTTATGTGACTTACAAAGGATGGAGATAGAGTTAAAGACTCAGGGGACCCATGTGATGATGGCGAATATACGAGTAGACCAGACTTTAATCGATAAAGTTAAAGTCGCTCGAGATTCTGGACCTTGAGGCGATGCGTATGAAGAAGAAAGTGCAAGAAGGTCTTTATGTCGGAAGCAAGAATCGATGAAGAAGGAATACTTGAGTCAACTCTGGACTTTGTGTTCTAACGACTACGATTTAAAGTATAAAATCATGATGGAAGCGCGCAACACACCGTTCTAATCCATCGTGGGAGTACCAAAATGTATCATGATATTCGTAAATACATTTTGGTGAAGCGATATGAAGAGAGATAGATATTTGTTTATCTCAAGGTGTCTAACTTGTCAACGAAGTTAAGGCGGAGCATCAAGTACCAAAAGGTCCATTGCAACCACTTGAAATTCCAGAATGGAAGTGGGAGCACATTACCATGGATTTTGTTACCTGGTCTTTCTAAGGTTTCTCAAGGCGTAGATGCGATTTGGGTCATTGTTGATAGATTGACCAAGTCCGCTCATTTCTTACCGATCTGAGAAATTTATACACTTGAACGCGTCTTGTTCAGTATGACATAAGCGAGATTGTAAGGCGCATGGTATGCCAAAGTATCCATAGTTTTCGATCGAGACCCAAGATTCACTTCACGATTTTGGGTTAGTTTGCAAAAAGCTATTGGCACAGATTTACGATTTAGCTTCGGCAAATCATCCTTGACAGACTGGACAATCGAGAGGACTATTCAAACTCTTGAAGATCTATTAAGACTACGTGTCCTTGATTTCAAGGAAGTTGGGACAAGTTCTTACCATTGGTGGAGTTTTCTACAACAACAGTTATCAAGCATGTATTGGCATGGCACCATTCGAGCGTTGTATGGAAGAAAAGTGTCGTTCTCAAAGATCTTTGGGATGAGGTGGGTGAAGCAACGTTGTTGGGATAGGAGTTGAATACGTATGACTACGGAAAAAGATTCAAACGATCCGAAACAACGTATAAAAACCTCACAAGATCGATAAAAAGAGTTATGCTGATCTTCATCCAAAGGACGTGGAATTTGATATAGGAGATTATGTGTTGTTGCGTGTTTCTCCATGGAAAGGAGTTACGAGATTATTTAATGGGCAACTTTAGTTAGTATTAAATCTATTTTTGAATTAAAATAAACTCCTTTATTTTAATCCAAATTTAAATCAAAATAAAATTATTTTATTTTAATTTATCCTATTTTGAATAAAATAAACTATTTTATTTTAATCAAAATCTTTAATCAAAATAAACTCCTTTATTTTAATTAATTATGGAATCAATTCCATGTAAAAAAAATCTTTAATTAAAATAAACTCTTTTATTTTAATTAATTATGGAATCAATTCCATGAAAAAAAAAATATTAAAGAAAACACGGATTATCTTTCCTATTCACAAATAAACTCCTTTATTTTGAATAATATGAAATCTTATTTCATATTTAAATAAACTCCTTTATTTAAGGAAACATGGATTCTCTTTCCTATTCACAAATAAACTCTTTTATTTTGAATAATATGAAATCTTATTTCATATCTAAACAAACTCCTTTATTTAAGGAAAGATGGATTTACTTACCTATTCACAAATAAACTCCTTTATTTTAGAAAAATAAAATCCAATTTCAACTCCAATTAGTTATTATGGAATCCAATTCCAACTCTAATTAGTTAGCATGAAATTTAATTTTAAAATTAAAATAAATCTTTTATTTTAATATTAAAACAAACCTTTTATTTTAAGATTAAAATAAACCTTTTTTATTTTAATTATAAAATTATTTAAAATTAAAATAAAACTTTATATTTTAATATTAAAATAAACCTTTTATTTTAAAATTAAAATAAACTTTTATTTTAATTATGTAATAATTGAGAATATATATATATATATATATATATATATATATATATATTCGTAATATATATTATATATATATATATATAAGCTCAACGCCTTTTTTTTTTTTTTAGAATACAGTAGTTCCTTTTATTTTTTTAATTTTAAAAGCATGACCACCGATTTCCAAATGCGTTTCTTGTTAATTTTTTTTTTTTATAAGTCCTTCATTTGATCATGCATTTTACATTGTATGACCTTTTTTTTATTATTAGCATAACCTTGAACCACGTGTTCCTTGTTTATTGCAAAAACTGTTTTTCGGTATTTTTTATTTTTTTTATTTAAATTTTATCTAATAAAAATTATACCCAATTAAATTGTTCTAAACACATCTCAATATACATATCAAATTAAACAATTAATAATTCGCATAAAGGTTTGGGCTCTGATGCCATTTGTTAGGTTTTGTAATATTCATGGTATAATCAAATTGCAAAATTAATGCGAGCGTGTAAAAATCGAGTTTAAAATTTACAAACCATATACGGATCACCCTTTATGCACAATTATTAATTAAGCGAAAAGATAAAGAATAAATCATACCTTGAAGATCGAAGCTTCCTCGTGTACAAGTTCACCTCCAAATCCTTTCGTTCAATCTTGAATCCACCGGGTATGGTTCCTTCCTTTGATCAACGTTAGCCACCCAAATGTTTGGCCTCAGAGGTGATCCACCAAGGAAGAAGAAAATTCAAGAAGATGGGGTATTGGCTCAAAACCCTAGTTTTTCTATCTCTATAGAAAGGTGTCTTTCTCCAACAATTGGAATTATGTCGTTGTTAAAAGTCAACTACCCATTCCACCCATAATAAGACTCTCTCTTATTTATAGATGTGGGCAACCCACCTTAACAATTTGAGTTTATTTAATTAATTAAATTCTTTTAATTAATTAAGCTCCTAATCTTATTAGGGATAATTAATTAAACTCTTTTAATTAATTTTCCTTCCTAATCCAATTAGGAATAAATGAGATACTTATATTAAATTAATTCCTAAACTCTTTTAGAAATTAAAATAATAATAATTGTAATAATATTAATAAGACTCTCTTATTAATTTATATTTAATATTTCTAAAATATTAAATAATAAATATTAAGCTATTTAATTTATTCTATCACCATAGATTAAATTAAATATACTTTATATATTATTACGATTATGCCATTAACTTCTTAAATAATTATTCTTCCTTTTATGGTGTGACCCTTTAGGTTCTCCATATTAAATAGGTTGTGAATAAATCAATTAGAACAATTCTAATCTTATTTAAATAAATAAATTAAACAATTAATTTATTTAAATAAATAATATTTATTCTACAATAGGATAAGTTCTCCTAGCGATCAACGACTTTCCAGATAATATAGATTTCAACATTAATCATTAAAGAACCTTTGAGTAAATAGTTCTTAATACAATTCAATCCTTCCACCATACAATGTCCCAATTAAATATAAGATACATGGAATTCATCAAGTCTTATTTTATTTAATTATATGTATTTCGATCCTGAATACGCACAACTCAAATAATGCAAATTAGAAACTCCTTTCTAATTTCATTTCGCCGCCGCCAAGGACTTGGGTTGTCATTTATCGAATCACATAGGACATTTCTCTTCTTTTATTAAGTGGTAGATTCTTTATTGATCATACATTATCTCCGTATACAACTTATTATACCCAAGCATACCCTTTGATATACCCTAAGGGTCTTAAGGAATAAGTCAAAGTATAACTCATCATACACAAGATACTATGATGATCTCAAATCCAAGGATCACTTGACTACTATCACTACTGAAATTCTATTGACAGCAAATAAAGCTCCATTAGGTATTCCTTAGCGAGCCACGTTCAAATGAACTTATTCTCTAATAAGCACCTACATACTTGCTTTAATGTCTCCACTGAAATGATCATGAGATCAATCATCCTCATCCAATGAAAGCAAAGTTAACGTATGTACCAATCTATCCGGATTCACTAATCCCCAATTTAGTAATCCAATGATTGGGAACTATTTTAGTTTTAAGCTTTCTAAGAATTTAGATCTCATTAGAATGATCATCATCATTATTCTAAAAGCATTGCTTAAAACTATGGGTTTATCACATATTATAAAACAAAGATCATGTAGATAATTAAAAGCCTTTAATAAATTAATATTTTTATTAATAAATGAATAAGATTATTACAAAGTATATGCTTTATCATCAAAACATGATTGGCTTGTATGCATACTACTTTCAATCTCCCACTTGCACTAAAGCCAATCGATCATGGTGTCTCATACTCTTCTTTCTGCAAGTGACGATTATCCTGCTTTGTTGGATAAGCTTTAGTTAATGGATATGTAATGTTGTTCATGAGAGTCCACTATCTCTATAGTGATTTCCCATCTTCAATGATTCTAATAATCAAATGAAAGTGCCACAACACACGATGTTTAGATCCAAGATGAGACTTAGGAACTATTCCAAGTTCGTAATGAACTTTTAATCCAAACAATCAACTTGCAAACTTCATTTATAGCTATATACTTTGTCTTTATCACTAAACCAAGAACTCTTTACTATTTGGAACCTTTCGATTCACCGCACCTTTATTCAAGATAACGCTTTTACCTTAAAAGTGGATTTTTCATCATCTTGGTGCATCTAAAAAACTTGAGTCATTAAGCCCTCTAGTTTTAATTCAGCACTCCACCATAAATATGATCACATCCTTAGTACCAAAGTAAAGTACTTTAAGATGTTTTCACCGACTCATAGTGAACTTCTCCGAATATGATCGATCAACATCGGATCTCGTACATTTCATCGCATACATGATTGTCACTCATGCGACCTCTCTTTTCGTGAGTCTGTGGGGACTATTAGGAGAGATACACTCCAAAGCTCATCGACATGAGACATCTCTTGAGTTTGCCATGCTAAACGACTTTAAAGATCAAATGAATATCGTTCGCTTGGGTTAAGTCGAGCATCCTCTTAAATCTATCTATATAGATTTATATCCCCAATTAAGATACTCTTCCAAATCATTCATGGAGGAATGTTTAGACAACTTTATCTTTCTTGATTGTAGCATTGGTATGTCATTCCTTATCCGTAGTATATCAACATATAGTACTTAGAATGTCACGATGCTTTCTCACCGACCTTTTGTACATTACACTAGAAGTCTTACCTCATCGAATGTAATGGATCATCATCTTCTATGACACGTACTCTCATCATCATCATCCATGATGAATCCATACCTCAGTATCTTCGGTAATATTATGATTTACGATTATTGATTGATGGCAATAATAGGTCCATCTACAGGTTCCTCTTATTTGACTTATGTGTTTTGTGTTTCTTGAACTTTTCAAGATCTATTATCCTCCCACTAGCCCCTTTTAATGATAAACGCCTTTATCTTGAAATGCGCGTGTTTCAGTAATAAACACCTTTTGCTAAGTAGAATTATAGAACATATACCCTAAACTTACTTTAGGATGTCCCACTAATCGACATTTGTCAAATCTTGTCCCAAGCTTATCCTTTTTGAAACCTTTTCACATAAGTTGGAACCCTTATCTTAACATACTTAAGATTAGGAATCCCCACATCCATAACTTTTATGGAGTCTTGGGGGCGGATTTTGAGGTTACCATCTTCGTGAATACGCTGACCATTTCTAGGACATTATCCCGGAAGGATACTTTGGAATGTCAAGTAAAATCATTATGGACCGCACCATGTCCAACAAGGTACGATTTTTCATTCGGATACATCAATCAATTATCGCATATCGGGATGTGTCCATTATGAGAAAACTATTTGAGATGATCTAGAAACTTATTGCACAAGTATTTATCCTTGATCTAATCAAAGAATCTTAATACTTTGCCAATTTGTTTCACTACGAATTCTTTGAACCTTTCAAATAATTCACACTTGTATTTTAGCAAATACACACATTCAACTCTTTGAATGATCATCTCCTTTTTTATACTAATTTGTTCAATATGCAAAATTATTTTCATGTAAGTCAAGTATACAAAATTTATTAAGTAATATTCCATTTCTATACAAAACATTATTATTATAAATAGAACAACAATTGTTCTTAATTATAATACCAAAGTTTTCATTGTTCAACAATAAAATGAAAATAATATTTTTAACAAGAATGGAATACAATAACAACTTATTGACTTAATAGATTTGCCTGTAGTAAGCGATCTTAAACTATAAGTTTCTATAGCTAATGCAAAACCTTTGCTTCATTTTCCACACATAGGATTACTTATCTTTGTTTAACTTTCTACTTACCTTGATCCCTTCATAAATCTATATTTATGATAACCAAAGTCGGTATCCAATACCCAAGTAGAACTTCGACTTAAAGAAAAATTATTTCAATCATGAACAAAAAGCGTGTTATGTAGAAACTTCACTAAGCTTCTTTGGTTAGCTCTCGCAAGATGCTTCTCGCAGATTTCTTTCCAGTGTCCATGCTTATTGCAGTGGAAGCAAACTCCTTTGCTATCCATATCAGTTTTGTTCTTATTATCCTTTGTTTATGCCTTTCTATTTGCCTTCTTTGAATCATTCTTCTTTTCAGAAGATCCTTTGGCCCTACCAAGAAAAACTTGATCTTTCTTGGTTGGAAAGTGACTCTCAACATTTTCAATATGTTAAGCAAATCAAAAGTCGATATCTAGTTTGTTCATATGAAAAATTCACAACAATTGTGAAAGGAGTCCGGGAGTGAGTGCAAGATCAAATCTTGGCTCAACTCTCCATCCATGACAAAACTCGTTGTCCTAATTGATCAATCAAATTGATAATGTTAAGGACTTTTTGTCTGTATTATAGTGCTATTGGCCATTCTAGATCGGAAGAGCTCCTTAGATATCTCGATATCTATCGGTCCCATTTTCCTCACCATCAACTACTTGATGTGCGGGAATATAGTAGTAAGATCTATAGTTTCATCTTGTGTGAAGCTCGTTACTCATGGATGCGAGCATGATGCATCGAGCCAACATTGTGCATCATCTTCGCCACTTTCTAAAAAGTGATAATGTCTTCCTCGGAGGCATTATTCGCAACCATTGCTTGAGGATAGGCGTATTAAGGACATAAGGCTTTTTTCAAACTATGAGAACTATTCTCAAATTCCTTAACCAATCCGTTTAATTCGGTTTGATTAATTTAGCATCTAATATGCTTCGCAGGTGATAGTAATTTTAGACATTGTAAAATTTCGTAAATGAATTTGTAATTAACAACATTTTAACATACATTCTATTATTAATTACCAAAATAAATTAGGTCTTGTTTTAAATTGGTATCTCCCACTATTTTCTTCAAACTATATTACCTCACTTATATAGTTCGGCAAAAATCTAATTAAAGATTTTGCTAGTGAGAATAAGGATCCCATTTCAAATGTATATAGCCTTGTGGTGACACAACAAACTATATATAAATAAATAGGTAGACAACTTTTGTCAATTACATCAACTATGTAACTCCTTTTCTTTTGCCTCTTAGATTATTTTGATCAGTGGTGGCACATCCGAATCAAAATTATCCAAGTTAAGTCCAAACCTAGCACTCCATATATTCAAAAAGAAAAATATCATCCTTGTGGTGACACAACAAAACAATATTGTTCAATTTTCTTTATAAGCATCAAATGTGATAATTAACATCTTAAATACTTAATACTTGCCTTGTGGTGACACAACAAACTCATATTAAATATTTAATACTCTATTAATTTTATCATGCTAGAAAGCGACGTTCGATATTCCAAATATCTTTGAACGCTTAGGACTTAATATATAAAATTGAGGATTTATTATTAAATTTGTCTCATCTTGTTTAATTTATGCATATTTATTATATATATATAAAATACGCGTATATTAATGAACACGCGAAGCATGTTTGCATAATATATAATATATATAATATAAGCATGCATAGCATATAGAATACTATATTCTACCCGGATTGATTATGGACTTTTATTCTAGTTTGGTTCACTAGAGCCACCAAGTGAACTAAAAGGTCAAACCCTAGGGGTGCAAGAAATAATTTTAAATATAACTATTACATTTAAACCCGGGCTCTATTACAACCCGGGTCTTCAAGCGCTTTTTGTCCCTTGATCTCTAATTCTTCAAAATTAATTCTAAATATTCCTATTACAAAACTATTTTAAAATAAATAAACCTTGATCAAAGATCGAGGGAAGTACATAGGAGGAGATAGAATTTATATTTAGAAAAATTTAGAAGGCGAAATCATGACGCAGTAACCCATTTAATAAAACCCATACATTCACGCATCCAACTAAAATAAAATCCAATCGCGTTCGTCAATAATTCATAATCAATCCCATTTATTATCATACACATCATCATACGCATCAATAAATAACATTCATCCTATGAATAATAAACATTTAATATATATATTGATATTATTTAATGGGCAACTTTAGTTAGTATAAAATCTATTTTGAATTAAAATAAACTCCTTTATTTTAATCCAAATTTAAATCAAAATAAAATTATTTTATTTTAATTTATCCTATTTTGAATAAAATAAACTATTTTATTTTAATCAAAATCTTTAATCAAAATAAACTCCTTTATTTTAATTAATTATGGAATCCAATTCCATGTAAAAAAAAATCTTTAATTAAAATAAACTCTTTTATTTTAATTAATTATGGAATCAATTCCATGAAAAAAAAAATATTAAAGGAAACACGGATTATCTTTCCTATTCACAAATAAACTCCTTTATTTTGAATAATATGAAATCTTATTTCATATTTAAATAAACTCCTTTATTTAGGAAACATGGATTCTCTTTCCTATTCACAAATAAACTCTTTTATTTTGAATAATATGAAATCTTATTTCATATCTAAACAAACTCCTTTATTTAAGGAAAGATGGATTTACTTACCTATTCACAAATAAACTCCTTTATTTTAGAAAAATAAAATCCAATTTCAACTCCAATTAGTTATTATGGAATCCAATTCCAACTCTAATTAGTTAAGATGAAATTCTAATTTTAAAATTAAAATAAATCTTTTATTTTAATATTAAAACAAACCTTTTATTTTAAGATTAAAATAAACCTTTTTATTTTAATTATAAAATTATTTAAAATTAAAATAAAACTTTATATTTTAATATTAAAATAAACCTTTTATTTTAAAATTAAAATAAACTTTTATTTTAATTATGTAATAATTGAGAATATATATATGTATATATATATTCGTAATATATATATATATATATATATATATATATAACTGCTCATCGCTTTTTTTTTTTAGAATACAGTAGATTTCCTTTTTATTTTTTAATTTTCCTAAGCATTTACCATGGATTTCCGTATGCGTTTTTGTTAATTTTTTTTTTATAAGTCATAATTGATCATGCATTTGATCATACATTTCACATTTAAAGTCTTGTTTTTTTTTATTATTAGCATAACCTTGAACCACGTGTTCCTTGTTTATTGCAAAATCTGTTTTCGGTATTTTTTTTATTTTTTTTTTATTTAAATTTTATACAATAAAAATTATGCCCAATTAAATTGTTCTAAACACATCTCAATATACATATCAAATTAAATAATTAATAATTCGCATAAAGGTTTGGCTCTAAAGCCCTTTATTAGGTTTTGTAATATTCATGTAAGTAAATCAAATTGCAAAATTAATGCTAAGCGTGTAAAAATCAGAGTTTAAAATTTACAAACCATATACCCGGATCACCCTTTATGCACAATTATTAATTAAACGAAAAGATAAAGAATAAATCATACCCTTGAAGATCGAGCTTCCTCAGGTACAAGTTCACCTCCAAATCCTTTCGCGTTCAATCTTGAATCCACCGGGTATGGTTCCTTCCTTTGATCAACGTTAGCCACCCAAATGTTTGGCCTCTAGAGGTGATCCACCAAGGAAGAAGAAAATTCAAGAAGATGGGGTATTGGCTCAAACCCTAGTTTTTCTATCTCTATAGAAAGGGTGTACTCTCCCAACAATTGGAATTATGTCGTTGTTAAAAGTCAACTACCCATTCCACCCATAATAAGACTCCTCTTATTTATAGATGTGGGCAACCCACCTTAACAATTGAGTTTATTTAATTAATTAAATTCTTTTAATTAATTAAGCTCCCTAATCTTATTAGGGATAATTAATTAAACTCTTTTAATTAATTTTCCTTCCTAATCCAATTAGGAATAAATAAGAGTACTTATATTAAATTAATTCCTAAACTCTTTTAGAAATTAAAATAATAATAATTGTAATAATATTAATAAGACTCCTCTTATTAATTTATATTTAATATTTCTAAAATATTAAATAATAATATTAAGCTATTTAATTTATTCTATCACCATAGATTAAATTAAATATACTTAAATATATTATTATGATTATGCCATTAACTTCTTAAATAATTATTCTTCCTTTTATGGTGTGACCCTTTAGGTTCTCCATATTAAACCGGTTGTGAATAAATCAATTAGAACAATTCTAATCTTATTTAAATAAATAAATTAAACAATTAATTTATTTAAATAAATAATATTTATTCTACAATAGGGATAAGCCTCCCTAGCGATCAACGACTTTCCGGATAATATAGATTTCAACATTAATCATTAAAGAACCTTTGAGTAAATAGTTCTCAGACAATTCAATCCTTCCACCATACAATGTCCCAATTAAATATAAGATATGGAATTCTTGTCAAGTCTTATTTTATTTAATTATATGTATTTCGATCCTTGAACGCACAACTCAAATAATGCAAATTAGAAACTCCTTTCTAATTTCATTACGCCGCCGAGGACTCTTGGGTTGTCATTTATCGAATCACATAGACATTTCTCTTCTTTTATTTAAGTGGTAGATTCTTTATTGATCATACATTATCTCCATGCATAACTTATTATACCCAAGCATACCCTTTGATATACCCTAAGGGTCTTAAGGAATAAGTCAAAGTATAACTCATCATACACAAGATACTATGATGATCTCAAGTCCAAGGATCACTTCATCTTACTATCACTACAGGAATTCCTATTGACAGCAAATAAAACTCCATTAGGTATTCCTTAGCGAGCCAACGTTCAAATGAACTTATTCTCTAATAAGCACCTACATACTTGCTTTAGTGTCTCCACACAAATGATCATGAGATCAATCATCCTCATCCAATGAAAGCAAGCAACGTATGTATTCAATCTATCCGGATTCACTAATCCCCAATTTAGTAATCCAATGATTGGGAACTATTTTAGTTTTAAGCTTTCTAAGAATTTAGATCTCATTAGAATGATCATCATCATTATTCTAAAAGCATTGCTTAAAACTATGGGTTTATCACATATTATAAAACAAAGACATCGTAGATAATTAAAAGCCTTTAATAAATTAATATTTTTATTAATAAATGAATAAGATTGTTACAAAGTATATGCTTTATCATCAAACATGATTGGCTTGTATGCATACTACTTTCACATATGTTATCATCTAAGAGTCTCTTCGTCAATAGTAATTACCTTCGTCAATAGTAATTACCTTCATCAATAGTAATTACCTTCCTCAATAGTAATTACCTTCGTCAATAGTAACTACCTTTACCAGACGTCAAACCACTTGCCGTTTCATATTACAGGCATCGAACCAATTGTCGTTTCACATTCTGAGCGTCAAACCACTTTTCTTTTCACATCACTACCGTCAAGCCACTCGCCTTTTCACATTTCAAGTGCTAAGCTAGAAATATTCTATAAATAGAGGCCTGTTGTTTCATTATTTTTCATGAATTCATTCAAGCTATAGAGAGAAAGTATATAGAGAATAAGAGAAAGAAGAAGAAGAGTATTCGTTATTACACTTTCTGCAAAGATTCAATCTACTACTAATGTAAGGGTGTTATTCTTTCTTATTCATGAAGAGAATTGTTGTTATTCCATTGCTTATTATTACATTGGAATAACTCGAGCACGTGGTTTACCCTATACTTGGTGACATTCTTCTATTATTCTATTGGAACATCCTGCTGCATGTGTTTTACAGGACCGGTTCCGTCTCTTTATTATTATTCTGTTGAAACATCCTGCATGCATGTGTTTTACACCGGACACGGTTAAAATCTTTATTATTATTCTGTTGAACACATCGTATGCATGTGTTTTACAACGGATTCGGTTTCGTCTTTTATTATTATTCTCATTGGAACATCCGTGCATGTGTTTTACACGGACTGGTTTCGTCTTTATTATTCTCGGCTGAACACATCGCTTCGGTGAAAATTTTGTCTATCCTGGTTCCGTTATTATTATTCTGTTGGAATAACTTGTTTATGCGAAGTACCGCATGCATGGTGATTTCTTTTGTTATTCCATTCTTTATTATACTCATTTGGTTAAAGTTTTGACTTCTATACTCCATGAAATTAGTAGAATATCCTCGATATTTGTGACTTCATCCAAGATCTTTTCATGGAAATAATCTTCGATCATTCTTGAATTTTACTCTACACAAAGAAGTATCGTGTTGACAATTTGGACATTATTAGTTCTGGATAAATTAATTCTTGAACTTGTTTTATTGAAATCATTGTCATCATCCTCATGTTTATATTATGTTGAAAGTCATCCGTGGCTTTCAGAGTGCATAGATGGACTTGGTATGATTATGACCGAGGATTTTTGATTGTAATCGCTTGATAGTAATGTTACAAATGATGTGGTAAAAGTTATCATTGGCCCGTAGTGCATTGATAGACAGTTGTTGGCATGATCATGACCATTAATGAATACACGAATGTCCTTGGCTGTAGTGCATGGATAATTTGTGGTCGTGATACTAAAGAATATCCTTGGCCATAGTGCATGGGTGATTCGATGATGTGGATTATTTATTAACCTGAGTCCCAGCGATAAATGTCATGAAAAACCTTTTAAATCATAAAAGATAGTAGATTTTATTCTCTACTTGACTCTTTTAATGGATTGCTTGTTCACCGCAGATTAAACTTGATGTTGTTATATTTTATCGGTTTAACACTGTTGAAGGCTAACGATAATTTATTCTGCATTATCTTAGTCATAATATTTCTTACTGGGCTAGTTGAGCTCACCCTTTCTTTCACCGTTCTCTTCAAGAAATGAGAACATAGCAGGGACTAATCGGGGAACGGAATGACGGTCCAGAGGATAGCATTAGTAGTCCTCACTATTCTGTGAAATAGTGTGTTAATAATTGTAATGAGGACTCCTTTTGAGTTTGTATAATCTCTAAGTAGACAATAATTGTATTCAAACTCACAGGTTATGTTTTGTCGTATTATACATAGCATGATTGTATTAGTAAGTTGTATTTGAATTTTGTACCATGTATCTGACGACCCAAGATGGGTGATGTATACCTAATTTTGGGGGCGTCACATATATCATATGGTATCATACACATATCAGTATTATATTAATATATGAGATTTGAGTAAGGCTATAAACGAGCCAACACAGTTCGGGCTCGATTCGGGCTCGACTCGAAAAAATACGAGCGTGACTCGGATTCGTTAATAATATAATCCAAATCTGAGCATTAAAAATAGTTCGAATAAAAATATGAGTAGAATCTGAGCAAGGTTATATTCGACTCGTTTAACATTCAAACTACTCAAAATTTTGATTGTGATTCGATACATACTCGGTTAATACATATTCGATTAGATGTTCAATACATTCTCTTATAATATATACAAATTTAAATCAAATTAGGATAATTAGTTATTATTTTGTTTTGTTTTTAATTTTAATTATGATTTTATATTTGTAAAGTGTAATAATAAATATAATTTTTCATTTTTAAGTAAAATAACAAATTTAATTTATAATTATATTTATTATAAAACTAATTATTATGTGACGACCCCAAAATAGGTCCATTCCATCCAACCCATTCTGAGTCGCTAAATACATGGTACAAAAATAAATACAACTTCAGTAATACAATTGTCGTGCAAATTATTTAATAACATATATAATTGTGAGTTTAAATACAACTATTGTCTAATAGACAGTATAAAAACTCAAAAGGGGTCCTCATTACAATTATTGATATGTTATTTCACAGAATAGTGAGGACTACTAATACAACCATCTGGACCGTCAATCCATTCCCCGACTAGTCCCAGCTATATTCTCATTTCCTGAAAAGAAGAGTGAAAGAAAGGGTGAGCTCAACTAGCCCAGTAAGAAAATATTATGACTAAGATAATATACAACAAATTATCGTTAGTCTTCAACAGGGAATAATCTGATAAAATATAATAGACAACAAATTTTAGATCAACAACTGCGCAATGGAATAAGTAATCCAAGAGAAGAGTCAAAGAGAAAGAATTCTACTATCTTCTATGAATTTAAAAGTCCATCATCAATATTTTATCCTGTAACATCAATCAATACACATCTTTAATCAAATATTCATCTTTGCATCATGGGCCAAAGATATTCATTGTATCACCACTTGGTCATGTTCATCTCAATACTGTTCATCTTTGCATCACGGGCCAAAGATATTCATTAGTAATCATTCATCTTTGCACTACTGTGCCAAAGATATTCTTGATTAATCATTCATCTTTGCACTAAAAGCCAAAGATATTCAATAATATCATCATTTAGGACCGAGGATGATAAAAAATATTTTAAAGGAACGAATCGGTGAAACAAAATAACAAATATTAAGGATTCAGACATGGTTTATCCAAGATCAATAATACTTCATAATAACCAATTTTGAAGCAAAATTCAATAATAAAGATCAAAACATGGATACAATCAAAGATAGTAACCATAATAGACACATTGGATAAAAGAAGAAAACTTCATTTTTGAATGAATAAAGGTCGTGATTCGTGAATAATTGTCGATACGTGAATAAGGCAGTATCGTGAATAAGAACTCAGACACCAAAAGATAGAAATTCCACAAAAAAAATCATCATACTTCGTGAATAGTACTCGTGAATAAGTAACTCATGAATAGAAACCCTTGACATGAAAAGTTTCAAATTTGATAAAAGTTCCAACCAATATTTTAAGATAATGATATTGAAGAAATAATATCACTTACGAAGAAAATAACATCCTTTACCTCAAAAAGATAATACGGGTGGAATCTGAATATCGATAGTCTTTGAAGGAATATTAACCGTGATAAGTAATACTCAAAGTATCAAAATACTCACAAGAATACGCTTCGATAATATAGAAAGAAAGAAAGAGAAAACTTATGAATTTCGTGTGATTTTAATTCTAACTAAGACCCTATTTATAGAAAATGCTTAGAACGCCATGTAAGACTAACTCACACCGATGGTTTTACTCATTACTATTGCCACCCACCACATTTGAAATTCAATTGAGCACATTTCTCACCAACCAATTCTAGAATTTTCTAAAATATTTTATCATTTAAACAATAATCGTAAACTTTAATAATTCATAGAAAATAGTCCGCTTATCGTAAAAATACTAATTTTATATCCATTCCATACTTAAATCGAATTCTCTACAACTTTGTAGCTTTGAGTTTTCCAAATTCCAAATGTAAAAATAATTCAAATCCACAAACGGATGATTTTAAATACTTCTAATCAAACAAAATCTTGATAAAACATCTCAAAGATTAATTCCTTCATTAATAACCACATAAATAAATCCATCATTTATATTCATATAAAATAAATAATTCCTTATCATATGAATCAATAATTAATTATTCACAAATAATATTATAGAATCACATTTATGATAACCAAGTCGTTCCCGGAAAGAGAGGCTTTTCGATAAGGATTTCTTACTTCTGCCGCCAAGCAATTAGGTGACCAAACCTCTCCTCGATGTAACTTTCTAGACACATTGCTAATAATGCTATCTAATAATATTATTCCAAATAATATGAATTATTGATCCGATAATGGAGATGATGTGCAGTGATAATTATCGAGCAACAATAATATAAAATATCAACGCAAAGACAATTATTGAATCAATAAAATAAAATATTGAATAAAGAATTCATCGTAATAATTATTGAGTAGTGCCTTTTTTACGTAAGGATCAATAATTCAACAAAATCGCATGCAATACCGCTGCTATCGTGGAAACCACGCAGACATCGTATTTTAACCAACCGGTATTCCAACAATCTTAATTCAGAATAACTACGCCCGTTATTCAATTTTGTCGCTTTTTTCATCCTACCGTTATCCGTTATGGGGCCCATAAATGGTCGCTTGCGTCGCATTTAATATTCCTTTACGTAAAGAATATTCCACGACCAAACGAATATTCTCCGACAATTTAATATTTTATAACCACTTGCTTATTTTGCAAAATTTGCACATTTCACCCATAACTAAAGTATTATATCAAATTAATACCTTATTATTCACAATAAAAAATAAAAGAAATTTTATTTTATTCATTAAAAAGTTGGGGTCTTACAATTATGTGGAGACTCGAATTCGAGCTTGAATTTGAAGCTTACGAGTAATTTGAATAAATATTCGAGTCGAGTCGGATCGAATTCGAGTAATAAATATTCGAGTCGAGTCGAATCTGAGTAGGATTTTTCAAATATAATTCGAATTCGAACCGAATTCGAAAGACTTAATTTATCATTTGAATCGAATAAAGTATTTTTTCATTCATTCTCGGATCGACTTTAGTTTACACCCTTAAATTTGAGTAATAAACCAAACCATCTACTGTTGGTAGTATTACATTATTAACCCAAAATAAACAAATACAACATAAAATTCACATTGTAAAAACAATTGTTTTATTAATTTCTCTTTGGGTAAATCTTAATTTACTGCATATTCATCAAAAAAATTATAACCCAAGATAAGTTATTAAATATTTCACATATTACAATTTGAATTTTTTAAAATGGAGATGATGTGCCTAAAGTAAATTGAATGTTACTAGTATATTATTGACCTAAGGAAAAGTTATTTGACTATAGCTTTGTCCATTTAAATTCGTTAACCTAACTAGTATAATAATTAATCCACCCTTGGTATACTTAAGTTTGTCCTAAAACATAATTTACTACTATAAATTTATTTTTTTGTGTAAACGAGTTTTATTTTGACTTTTAAAATTAATTTATAAAATTTTTAATTGAAAATTATTGTGGTTCACGTAATCTTTTAAAACAATAAAATTAACAAACCGTAAATAGTTTACAATAATTATTAGTGTGTTAATTAAAACAAAATGATATTCTAATATAATTTTCAAATTATAGAATTGTAATAAATTAAAATGTTAAAAGTACGTAGTCTTTAGGAAGCACCACTTTTTTTAAGCATATCATTTGTATTATTAATTGCAAGGTGCAACTTTGACGCTGTGCTTTATTTGTTTCAACCTTAACGAGTTAAAAGAATTTGATGTTTCTTTTTCAAAGTTATATAGAAGAGTATAATATAATCTCATAATTAAAATACAAACATTAATATTATATTATTAATAATCAATCATTTATATATATACGGTGGGAAGAAGATTCTCTAATAAATAGCATTATCCTTAACAAGATTCTTTTTATTAAAACTACGCCGTTTTGGAGGACGCGGTGACATTTTTATAAATACGCGGTGGCATTGTAGATTTACAAAATGTCACCGTCGTCCTCCAAAACAACGTAGCTTTTAATAAAAAGAACGCTATTTAATGATGAATGTTATTTAACGAGAATGTTTCGATTCTTACCAGATATATATATATATAACAAAATACAAATGATTTTGAATTTTCCATTTCATCCTAATAAATCATCCTACTGGCCCAAAGTTTGGGATAAATCACATCATTTATAGTCTTGGGAATGACGTGACTCTTGCTAGTATATATATTGTACAAATAAGCATTGGTTAGTTGCATCCGTTAGGGTTTTGATCCCGTAATGGGGTGTTCCCAAAAATATTGAACCTAAGATAAATCTTGACATTAATGTTTTAATAGCACACAGACCCGCCAATTTACAAGGCCTACTCATAGTCATAGATCCAACTATTCCAACCATTTGAACCCATCAAATTGTTTCAAAAGACCTATGGACCTTAGAACTCGGAACATCTATTTAAGGGGTTTTAAATAAATCGAATCAAAAAGAAAAAATAATCGTCAATTCATCAACGCGTTCTCAATTCAAATTATATTTGAAAAGTTATACTTAGATTTGACTCGATTCAAATTTATTACTCAAATTCGATCTGACTCGGATCGAATTATATTCAAATTACTCACGAGCTTCAAATTCAAACTCGAATTTGAATCTCTACATTATAATTAGATTTATAATAAATATAATTATAAAATAAATTTATTATAACTAGAATAGAATGAATCATATCATTTTTCATTATATTACTTCAATTACATAAGGGTTTTATCAGCACATAAGCATTAAGGCATGGTGGTCTTGGGCAAAGCAAGATCTATATATTGGCGATTCATGTAGTATAAAAAGACATTGCTTAGCTTGATCTATACATTCAATCTTGTACTTGTGAAAAAGAACCAATTTCACCGGATGAAACAAATCCATAAAAGGAGGTATATGTTTTGTGCCATTCGAAATCTAGTTTACACCAAAAAACTTTTTGCTATATTACAGTCATAGCTAGAGAAGATACAAAAGTTCCCAAAGATTAGGGGCAGGGTGTGGATGTGAAGCACAAAAGTTGGTGATGACAAGTCATGTTATCTTGTGCAATCCAATGTTTAAATCTGAAGATATGGAGATGAGGAGAGGGAGGGCATGGTGCCATACAGCTTTAAACACTCTATTCTGATGAGCTCTTATTGACTGGGTAGGTTCCTGAGAATTATACCTGATATCAAAGATGTGGATCAGAGGATCTGCTGAACCTGATGTAATGTATAATCCATCAGGGGACCATGCCTGATTTATTAATGCGGACTGAGATTGACTACTTTCTTGTTCCCAACCAAATGCATGGATTTCTGTCTGCCTCAGCCTATAATCGAACAATCGAAGCTGCCTTCTTGGAGTCCTGCAGATAGAACAGAATTTTTAAAATTAGAGGGAATGAGAATAGCAGTACAAGTTACAAGGATAGCTGTTGCTTATACAAACAGAATTCTATTAGGTTATTCACTAGTGAGAGAACCATAAGCTAGCATATGAAACTTGAAATCCTAAGGTCCCTTCAGCAAGATCATACAGCCTTAGTCTTCAAATATTGAATAAGTTGGCAGATTTCCATCCAAAAGAAACTTTTAAATTAACTAACTTGAGTTATACATGTTTTGAATCCAATACAAAGGCAATCATCTCATCATTGATCCAGACCAACCTGTTTCGTAACCTTAATTCTAATCTAAACTCAAGCCAATGCTTTGCCAAAGATTATCTGTCATGGATTCTAATGGTTAATTATGTGTCTACAAAATCGCTAATGAATTTCTAGGTTCAAACTTCAAGCCTCATATATTTTTTGTTTGTTTGAAGACCTAGGCAACCTGAGTTCCCTTTTCTTAGGTGTCCATTCTGAGTTTCTCTTTCAACTTTCAAGAATTACTAGAAGTTTAAGCATGATTGCAACCCGAAATGGTGTTTAAATGACATTGATATCCATATGATATATTGACCGATAAAACAGAGGATTAATCAGACTACAAGAAGAAAATAAATTTGAAAGTCGCCTACATCTCATTTCAAAAGTAGCCTACCTCAAACCTACCCATGCATGGTTGATAAATCCCATATAAATATTTTCTGTTGATGTTTAGGAATTAAGATGCCATAGTCCTTATGCTCAAGATAGTCACAGAAATGTTTATGCTTTGAAGCATATAGAAGAACACAAATTTTTATTGACAAGTAATTGGAGAATGCAAGTTCAATGCTTTATTGTATAATGTAACTTCATTATATATCAGTCCATCTAGACCCCCCCCCCCCAAAAAAAAAAAAAAAAAAAAAAAAAAAAAAAAAAAGTTGAGCTAAACCTGTTAATTGCAGATTTGTATGGTTTTAATATTGTGAAAATGTGGTCAGGATTTAAGGGCAGATTTGACTTCAATAGATTCATGTTTAGGACAGGTCTCAACAATGGAAACTGAATAATAAAGGTTGAAGGAGGTTCTGGACTACAGAAAATACTTGAAGGTTCTGGTCAAGGGACATACTTTTAGGAATTAAAGTGGCCTGACCAAGGTATAATAGTTCTGCTCAAGTGATTAAGAAAAAGAAAGCCAAACATCAAATGGTGTGGAACAAGTACTAGAAAAGAAATTGACAAATGTCGTAATGCTTATAATATTCTAGTATCAGAAGCATGCTATCAAAATTATAGTTACATGTAGTTGACGAATAGATTTTGATTGTAAACTTACCCTGTCTGAACCATAAACAGATTTAAGTCGAACGGATTTGGTATGACGCTCATGCATTTACTTTCTATTTGATGCCTGTAGTCCGCTTTTCCAGCTAGTACATCGAACCCTGAAATTCTCTTGTCTGCACCAGAAGAAATTACAATCTTCTTATGCTGCAATCCAGCAACGCCCATTACAGCCGAGGAATGAAGGTTCCTGTGCAGAGCTTTTGGTTTCCACTTGTCGTCCCCATCTTTCTCAGTCCAAAGAACTACAGCATGATCACTCCCACCAGTAACAAAATAGGTATCTTCCCATGGCATAAACATTATCTTGTTGATATTGCCTTTGACATGTGGCTTATCCTCCAAAAAATTAACATGACTTCTCTGTTGAAGCATGAATACAGAGACAAAAGAATGTTTAGTTATTTTCTTTTCTTAAATTTTAAAGTATAAAGAAAATAGGAAAAAAAAAAAAAAAATCTGCACACACCCCTAAAATGATAATACATCCTTTCAGTATAGTCTAGTTATAACCTGAATAAGGGGACTAGAACACATGTTTAAGCTGAAATTACTTATTGTTGATGAGACTTTTCTAGTTTTAATGTTGTCAAAGTTTACCGGTTCTCCATTACTCTCTACATATACTCAAGGCCGGCCCATATGTTAAGTCATTTAAGCAATGGCTTGAGGCCCCCAAAATTGAGAAGGCCACCAAATTTTAATAATCTATGTTAGAGCCCAAAAAAAATTACCAGTAATGCGGTAGCTACAAGTACAATCTTTTTCTCTCTAACGGAAAGCTGAAATTTATTCTTCTTTTTTCCCAAGGCTGAAATTTATTTGGCTTAAGGCCCCCAAAAAGTTCTTTTTGGACCGGCCCTGCATATACACCTAGTCTTTCCTATCTCTACTTAGATATAAGAACATCACTAAAACCAATAGAATGCCTACTTCTTTCTTTAAAGGTGTTTTTGCTTTTTGTGTGTGTAGGGGGAGAGAGGCTCATATGGGCACGTCATCTCTAGTGAAGAAGACAGCCATTGCATGAAAGCTTCAATAATCTAATCTTTGACAACATTCTCTCGTGATAATCCACAAGTAATCAGTTAGGGTAGTCCACAGATATAATACAGACAAAGAAACTTAACCCAGAACCTAAAATGCATTTGTCTGTTTGAATTGCCAAAATCCCTATTATTAGAGGTATGTTTAAAGTTTCATAAATGAAATGTGAGTTCATACACGGTAAGCCTTCAATGTCCAAGCAACTCGATTTCGGACAAGCATGAGAGATATAGAGGTCCCTTATTGTTAGAATATAAGATCAAGCATGAGAGATATAGAATTAAGAATAACACCTTGGTTCCAGCAGTGAACAAAATGTTTAGATCCAACCAAGGGTTTACAATAATATTTATAGGATTCATCCTATTCTATTTGTGTAACCCATAATGTTTCCAAAATACCCAAAAACTTTACTATGTTAAGTTTACCAACACTTACAGAACAGATCCAACCAACTTATAATATTTATCAGTGTAAGTTTTTTAGATACACAGGTTGTATGTGGAGCAAGCATAAGAAATTTCTGGAGCAAGCATAAGAAATTTCTCGTAAACCATTCTTTCAACCAGGAATCCTTACCTCTTTTGCTTTATTCAGATCCAGGAATGCTACCTGAGAATCCCCACCATCAGCACTATAAACAGAAAACAGGCTGTTTCCATGGGGATGCCAGGAAATATCTTCTGGCCATCTCCTTTGCTTGACGGATGCACAGTCACTGCTACTTAGAAAATTGGCACTTGATCTGAATATTTAAGATAACAACCACAAAAGGCCTCAGTGAACAATTTAATTCACTCCTGGGAATAAAAAAAAATAGAAAATGGAATCATTTGCTATGTTTCTAAAAGGCATAACAAAGTATCAAGTAATGCCTGCTGTGTTTTTAGGGTTTAGGTGCTTGGACAATGAGATGGATGCAACACGAAATAGTAAGCTGCTTAAATTAGCTAAAGCCAACAGAACATAGAAATCTGGTACCAAGTAATAGATGGTGTCTAACTCATCCATGAAATGTTATTGCCTCAGTCTAGCAAATGAAAAGTAAAGATAACAATCTGCTTACATAAGCAAAAGACCTGCAATCACCTCTGAAGAAGAGCATACTTAAGAACCAAATAACTAAGGGAACAGTAAAAAAAATCAAATCACTAATGCATTATGCAATGCATTTATTGTCCACAAGTACAAATATATTTCATCTCGAGTATTTTCTATGACAATATGATTTAATATAGACAATAAGCCAAACTTTATATCATTTCTTAACCTATATAAGTTTTTGATGGGTACAATATAAGTAACAATTTCTTATCAATGTGAAGGAAAAGAAATGGCATAAAATTGTACATATCCTCTAGCTTGTACTTGCCACAAGTTGACAATTCCATCCAAAGCGCTACAACAAAACAAATCAACACAGATTTAGGTATTAAAGTGGAATAGAAAACAAATAATAATTGTAAATATATATTAGATAATAACTAAAATATAGGTATATCCCCGCCCCTGAGCCAAACAGTGTAAAGTGGTAGCTCTTTGCCTTTCATTCATTCAAATTTTACCAAACAAAACAAGGGAAAGAACATGTCTCTCGACTCTCTCCCTTAGGGGTACCTCTACACTTGGGTACAAATCCCTCCCCTTCCCCTTATTTTTCTATTAAATGAAGCGTACATATATGCAATTCAAGACCAAGATCGTATGGATCGCAGTCCCAATTAAAGATGGCCAAGGCAGACTCCACCACAGTTTGCACATAGACTGATAGAAGTTCACTGATGCAGTTTGATTATTTCCAGTAGAAATTAAAACATACTAAAACCCTAAGTTACATATTTGAAATACAAACTCTAATTCTGCATATAGACAGATAGACGAAAATAGTAGTAGCTGATGAAGCTCTTACATTTAAGTACCTCATAAAAACTTGAAGTACTGCAATAGAGAGAACATGTAACTCGACAAACGCACAAAGGATAATGAGGAACCAACTAGTTGGGACAAGATAATAAGATCTCAAATGAGATGCTTGTTGCCAAATAAATGACACCAAGAAACAGGACATCATTCAAGTTGAATATGAATGAAAAATAATGTGAGGAGACAGAGAGCATCTAAGACACTCTTCAACCAGGAAAAGACAATATACATGTCACCAGATAGGGGAAAAGAAGACTTCACACATCAAAATGGTAACAAATTTATGGTCAAAAGTAAATGCCTAAAATATAAATCCATGATGATTTCCAGATTAGGTGATTTGACTCGCTATAATTAAAAACATTCTATTACCACAAGTAGTTGCTGCAACATTTGAAGTCATAACACGAATAACTATTCAGGGTATATATTGACTCCCACTTATATGGAGACAATATGCAAAATATCACACATACATTTAAAATGATTACAGTCCATTATGAAGCACATGCAGCAATATTAGGAAAGTTGTCTTCATCTAAAAATTTAAGGAAAAAAGTTCTAATTGTATGCACGGAGAGAGCTCCATGAAACGGCATATTCTCATAATATTTTATCTGCCTGTTTTTCTTTTCTGAAAGTAGGTTTTGTTAAAATGCAGAGGCGCTGTATTAGTGAACAAAAAAAGGCAACTCCTCTGCCACATCACAGAAGAAAAACTAATCAAGTATCTCATTATGTTGTTAAGAGATATCAGGGAATAAATTATATTACTCCCTTTGTCCCATATTAAACGTCTTAATTTCTTTTTCAGGATGTTCCACAATAAATGTCTTATTTCTATATTTGTAACTATTTTTATCCTATTTTTCCACTTATACCCTCATAATCTTTTTACTAAACTTTTGTTGGAAATTGAAAAATGAGAAAAGGTTTACATTGGGAATTGATGAACTATACCACTTTCTCTCTCATATTACCAATATAACATGTCTTCTATTTAATGGTTTTCTAGACTCTTTTTCTCTATTCATTCTAACTTTTAGTACTTATTGGGAATGTGAGAATAACAAAAAGAATAATCTAGAAAATTAATTCACATGGGAAGAAGTAATACTTCATAAAAAAGTGGAGAAATACTTCAATTAATAAGTAATTCAAAAGGGCAATTTAGGTAAAAATATATATATTATTAATTAGCGTGCCAAAACCAATTAGGATGTTTATTTAGGGACGGAGGAAGTACAAGTTTCCTTTTGTTTATGATGAAGAAAAGAATGTCAAGAAAGCCCAAGCTACCTGGTCACAAAAAGCCGATCATTTGTTGGACACAAGACAAGACTTCTCAACCTTCTCTTATGCTGACTAGATATGAAAAAACACGTCTGACAATGGACCGTCCGAGCTGAAGAGCTGCTACCAATCAATGGAATCAAGTCTTTCTGCTCTTTTTGCTCTGCAAATTACAAGGCAGGTCTTTAGTGAATAATAGGTCTCATTTGAAGAAGCATGCAATTATGCAGATGTACAAGGAATCCAGTTGGAGCTATCTAATGCAAATTCTAGTTGCAGACACAAAGTTTTCAATAAACACAGCTCAAAAAGGAAGACAGAAACAAGTAAAAGCATTACCAAACTTCCTTTTTGTCCCTTTAGCTTGAGTTTCAACATCCCCCAGCTCAGAATAGATTTTACGAGGTTTCTCCCCTATTGGCTCCAAAATACTATTAGTGTGGGTAGGAACTAAATGAAAAGGTATTGTATTTACACGGAAGATGACCGTTGCATCGACGCCTTTTTTTACATCCCTCATCTGAGAGTTCTTGGATGGCATTTACATCTGTTTTGGAGTTTTGAGAAGAATCTGAACAGACATGGGTAGGACTAGCTAATCTTTGTTCAACTTTTGCATTTGTTACAACATCACCCTTAGTTTTTTTAGATGACATTATATTATGTTGGCCTCGAAAGCGAGATAATTGAGTTTTTGCCGCCTCCAACTTCTTCTCTGATCGCTCAAGCTGCAAAAATTATTTCAAAGAGACGATTAGCTATGATTTTCCAATCTTAAAGAGGAGGATGAGTACCTAAAAACAAAATACTTATTCAAAATGCATATTGAGTTATCAAATCCAGCATCCTCCGGTCAGTACTGTACCGATTAATAGCAATCAACAGTAAGTAGAATTAATTCATTATGAGACTATTTCAATTTTAAGAAAGTTCATATGCTCTTTTGCACCACAAACGCACAATGGTCCATTAATCATGACTTGGTACGTACTGAGTTTATAGAAACAAAAACTTTATTAGAAAGAGGGAAAAATTTCCAAAAATATAGAGGCATACCTCCTTCCTAATAGGAGAACAACATAAGTGATTCAAGCTAATGAAAACCCAACAAACATTCTCATTATTAACAACTTGGAAATAGTTATAGCCATTCATATAAAAGAGGGTGAGAGCCTCTTACTTAGTTAGAAAATTTTCTTTTCTTATTTGCAGGTATTTTTTGAAGTCCATATAATACGATCTATGGGATCATAATCCACTACAAATCTATTAACCCCAAATATAGAGGTTTACTAGGACATTTTGAGTAATGTTACATATATGTGTTGATTATTGAACCCATGCCTGTCTACTAATCCAAAAAATTAAAATGCTTTAACTTTTATAACCTCCAATTACACCTCCTAGTTAAAAATGACTATATTACCTTGATAATGAGGCTGACAATAAATGAATAAGAACTAATCTAGAAATGACATCATCAAGCATGTTTTTTTAGCAAGAATCCAAGCAAAAATAACTAAGAAAATCTTGTCACGTACAATTTTGACAGAAGATTTCATTCCAAGCTTGTAATGTCTGCTCAAAGACTTCTCAGTGAAATTTCTCTCATATAGGTTAAGAAGGCATATATGTTTTGCAAGGCTGCCGCTTACCAAATTGCAAACTAAATTCTTCATTGTCAAATAAGTAAACTACACCTATATCTGGTAACAACTAAAAAACAAATTATGGCTTCTACAGAATACTAGTAACTCGATAATCAAACGCACATCAACATTTAAAGTTTAGCCCAAAGGCGCTGAATATTTTGTTTAGAAAAATTGTACTGTGTATCAAATCAATTAAAAGAAATCCTGAGCATGCAGTGCTGCCATTTGCTGCTTTCATCAATTGTCAAAGTGCATTTATAGGCATGGTCATTAATCTAAAAATGATATTTTATACGTTAAATAAATAAAAACTTGCCTTTAAGCAACCATTTTTGCTTCTGCCTGCAAAACCTCCTATAGTTTTGTCTCCATACAAGTTTTGTGTTAGCACCTCAATACATTAAGTGTAACATCTTTTAGAGCATGTGTTTTTTGAACTTTTTAGAGTCTTAATTTGAAAACCAAGTAACTTGTGACAGATGTGGCACATAAGTGTGCAATATCTACAAGGAAACAAATCTTCATGTACAATATCCAATAAATGATCAATAGCAACGACATTCTCCCTCACCTAACACACATACAAAGAGGGTTTCACGTGGTCTCTAAAACTGCAATAGATTTGAACTTTAAAATAAATCTCAGAACTTTTTCTTCTTTTTCTTTTACTAATTTAGAAATCTAAGTTCTTCATACAATAACCACACCCATTATTGTTGGTTTAAAAAAAAGAAAAAAAATACTATTAGTACATGATGTAAATTCAATTTTAAAAATCAAGAAATTGCAAAGAAAGTATTTTCGGAACAATCAAAAAGTAACAGAGAAATGTGCGCTAAAAAAGCAAACAAGAAAAAGAAAAAAAATGAGAGAAATACGGCATTCTCAATGGATGATAGATAGACGGGATAAGAACTTAAACTTCGTTAGTAACCTCACTAGCGAAATGCCAAACACGAGACGTGTTTCTTTCAACTTCTTTGGTACGGTGCTCGATTAGCAGCAAAAGAGCTTGTTCTTCCTCTTCATTGTCAATCTGGGCTTCTACATTTTCGTCGCCGACAGAGAAACTGTAGGAATCTTCATCACTCTTCATCGGCTTATTTTGCAGACGCAGCTAGTACGTTAGTTATTTGGGTCTGTACGTAAGGACCACATGTTACGAGCTGTGTCGAGTGGGGCACTAAATACCTCCGGCAAAACCACGAAAAATTCAAAATTAATTTTATTTTATAATAATTATATTTAGCTGCAGCAAATGGGCGTAAATTTATCGACGACCCAAATAATTTATAAGTTGAAAAAATTTGGTGTCAATTATATCCAATTTATATGGAAGGAGTTTCTTAATTTTCCAGTGAGGGACAAATTTGTCTTTTTATTATTGAGATGTTTTAGTGGGAATATCAAGAGTCTAACCTACAAAAACTGACAAGATATGTATCTAATCTAATAGATCTAATGATAAACCCATTATTTTAAGAAAACTAATATTTCTATTCATTTTTTATATTTTTACACATATGACCCATATATTAGAGTATTTTTAAGTATAGTAGCAAAAAAAAACTCTTCAAATTAAAGTTTATTGACCTACGTGACAATTTAAAAAATATTATTTGTTACTTTTATATTTTATGCCTCATCAATCTCTTCGATTCAATTAGTTGTACATCAAATCCATCAAACAAAATAAATATTTTTAGCCTTTCATAAATATTTTGAAGAAAGAGAATGAGGTTGCAGATTTGAAGAGAGAGATAATGAAGTTACAGATTTGATAATAGACTGTTGGAAATAATTTTTCTGATGTGACTCACCTATTTGAGTATCCTAAAATAGTTGAAGAGGCGGTTGAAGAGGCTCTTAGTCGATAAAAATTTGACATATTAACTAATATACGGGTCATACGTGTGAAATATCAAAAAAATAATATAAAAATATTAATTTTCTATTTTAAACCCTTGTTCTTTTTCGAAATCCACAGTTGTGTTTCAATTTCACAATTGAAAATTTGACCAAAAATTAATTAAAAACAAGAGCATTTTAGCGGTAAAACAGTGAAAGTACAAAAAAAAATTGTCTTTCAAATTTTCACCCCAAGGATTTAGGGATTTTTGATAACCTGGCCACCACATAATTAAATTATTTGTCTTATTAAAATTAAAGATAGTTAAAATAAATTTTTCATAATTTAATAATCACAGACATTAGGCTACAATTTATTATTAGGGGACAAACCTCGAATGTGTCCTATAAGACCTGCCAACAAGTTGCACCCATTACTAAAAACTCAATAAGTTTTAGGCACTCGACTAAATCCATTAAATTTTGACGGATTTTATTTTGAGTAAATAAATAATTATTAAATTACAAGTCACAGTTAACTAAATAAATATTTTGTACAGATTATTAATTTCGAACTCATAAAATAAAAAAATAAAAAATTACTTTGAAATATAAATTTAATCGAATACATAATTATTATAAATGACCTTTTAAAGTGTAAACTATTGTAAGAAGAAAAATAAATTGTCCAAATCAACTTCTTAATTCTATCTGCAATCCTTGTTACTATTGAAGAATCCAAATACTCAGTCATTAAGTGGTATCAAAAGAATAATTTTATTGCAAGAATTACAATAGAAAATGAAAAAGATAAATGGTATCAACTTAAACCATAAAAAATGTTTCTCAAGTACATATAGATTTTAAACTTATATAATACTAAACGTGTCACCAACTCATAATAGGGGAAAAATAAATTTAAAATAAGAATAAAGTTTTCCAATCTATAATTGGGGGGAAAATTCAACTTGCGTTTTTTTTTTTTTTATAACAATTATTCCACCATAGAATTGTAAAAAATATCGAGTTAGAATAGGGGAAAAATTAACATGAGACAGAACAATATATTTTAACAATTATTTATACAATTTTGTGTATGAAATTTAAGTGTACATATATGGATCCGGTTAGCATGAAGTGAAAGCTTTATAAAAGTTAAACCATTCATCTGATCTTGACACATGGCGAAGAGATTACTACCCCTGCGCGTCAAAGATCAGCTAATGAACATGAAACGTCTTACTGTGAAATTACTTCATAGAAACGTATATATAGAATAAGTCTAGGTACCCAAGTACATAGGTTAGATCAAAAATTCAGATAAAAAAGATATTATTTAGAATTTAAATATTAATTCTAAATGTCTTGTTTATTTTCAAATTTAATTAAAATTTTTTTACAGGATTATAAAATTAATTATTGCCTTTATAATTATAATTGTGGATATTTAGCTTGGGATTAAAGTGTATATTTGATCAAATCAACTTATAAGCCATTTGCTACTAAATTTCTCATGGATTATAATATCAGCCTTACAAACAAACATGTAGTGAGAAACTTTACACCCCAAAAGCAATTTTCAATTTTTACCAGGTCTACCTACCTATACTGCATGTTCTTCTTCTGGCCCTTATAATAAGAAATAGTACGGCGTGAGTTGCAAATAAAAGGAATTTAGTATAAGATAAATATACAAATGAGCTTCGGAGCATTCACACCCTGCCCACATATCATAAAGATTCTAAATAAAACCTTCTAAAGCTTTAGAAAAGGAAAGCAAAAATAACGCATGTTTCAAAACACTTTGCGCCACTATAGAGTTGAAAACAGGGGTGGGGTGGGTCTATAAGAGCTAGTGCATCTAATTAGTAGTTTGCTGTCCTTCATCGAACCTGACAAAGAGCCTAATAACTTACTGCAAAACTTGATGGGCTAGCTTGATTATGGTAAACTGATTCCAGATTTGCTGGACCTTGAGCGGATACTGGGTCCCAGAGGAAATGGCTCCTAAAAGGCAATTAAAAAAGTTTTATGTTGGTTATATGTGGTGAGAAATACATGCAAGGGCCTAATAACTGTCGGATATTCTACCTGATCACCTGCATTTGGACCGTCTGTACAAAAGAGAATAGGACGGCATCTTTTATCCTCATTCATCAAGCTTGAGTTCTGGAAATGCCCAACTAAAGCAGCTTTCCCCTGAATTCGCGCATATGCAAGAGAAGCAATTTTTCTACTGTTAAACTTCTCCCACTTTTTGCCATTGAATGTCTGCACAAGACATGCTTCTTATCATATTAGACTTTTGCCAATTGACAAATACGTGCAGATTCATAAAAATTCCTACAACAGATTACACAACTAAATTATGGCCAAGAGATCAAACCTTATAAAATGGCACAATCTGAAGTGGATCAATCATGTTGATAAATGCATAACCCATATTGCACTTGTTCTGTCAAAAGAATTATATGCAATCAGTAACAAATACTAAAAAATCTGCTATTCTCTTTTTTCTTTTATTAGTTCAAGAGTTATGCACCAAACATGTACTTGCCTTGAAGTCAATTGGCAGATAAATAAAGTCATAAGTTCCCCAATGTTGTTCATCAATTGTAGCCAGGAGCATTTTTGAAGTATACCTATAGTTACCATTATAACAAATCAAAACGTTGGAAACAGTAACAGGAAACAAACATATACAACCCAAATGGAGGAAGTTCATATGCAATGGGCAACATAGACGAATGACACAAGACAACGTCTGTTCATGGAATGATAAAACCTTAATGAGATTCAAAAAAATGTTTCTACTAAATGACCAAGACCAACCGCATACAGCCTGAAGTCACTAAAATTATCAGAACTGCCGGGGTTTATTTAGGCTAATAAACTTAGAGAGGGACCCAACGACTAAAGAGTTTCATAATTAGGTGGACACAAAGTTGATCAAAATGAGTTTTTTTTGGTCCAGATGACATTTTTAGACAAGAAAATTAAATTAGAGAAAAGACAACAACAAAAGTAACTGTATATGAAAAAGTAACAGGAAAAATGAAAGAAATAAAGGGGGTATTCACATATATGTTTGGAATATTCTTTATCATAAATGTTATTCGGCTAATAAACTTAAAGAGGGGCCCAAAAACTAAAGAGTTGCAAAACTAGGAGGACACATAAATTTAACAAGTGCAGTAAAACAATTATCAAGAAAGAGTTTTTTTTTTTTGACATTTTTAGACACAAGAAATGAACTTAGAGAAAAGACAAAAATATAGGAATAAATTAACTGTATGTAGAAACTAAAAAAATAAGGGGTGATTCACATACTTGTTCGGAATATTCTTTATCATCAATGTCGTTCGGCTGTCTTCCCTACGCAATACACGGTCAATATCTAGCTCATACATTATCTTCTCAGCATGACAAGAATCTGCTTCACTTCTGCAGTTTGATAGGTTTTTCATGCGTTCTTTTGGAGTACGTTGAGGAGAGCTCAGTGCAGAATTCAAAAACGTGTCAATGTGATCTTCATGCAAAAAGTTATGAGAAGCTAGGGCAGAAGATCTCCTGTGGAAGCCAACTCTTCCAAAAGACTCCATGTGAAAACCTACTTCAGAATATTCAGCCATGTAGGCATGCTCACTGTTCCAACAGGTCAGATTAGAAGCTAGTGCTGATCCATTGCGGCATTGCTGTGTATGTGAAACAGTATTCAGCATGTCATGCATATGTAAAACTGTGTTCAGCACATGAGCTGCTGACGATCTAGATAATCCAGGTTGCTTTGAAGTGCAATGAGCATGAATCCCATTGACAAAAGGTAAAGAATTCTGCCAAACCAGGGGACTTGCAGGAAGATGCTGAAAAGAGTTGGACTGTCTCTCTACATAATGATTTTCATGAATGGGAAAGCCGCTAGTCCATGAAGTGCCAAAAACTAGATTTAAATTTATTTTAAAAACAAAAAAAAACACAATCATAATGACCATCAATTCAGAATTAAACAAATCAATTATAAAACAGGCAGATTGTAGTCTTAAGTTATTCGTACGAATAAGTAGACATCAAGTACACTATCGCATGCATGGAATCCCAATGACAGTAATTATTTAACCGTGGACAATGTTTACAATTATCCCACTAGGAACATATCTTGTTATTCCAGAAGAAGCTTAAATACATCTTACCACCACTGTAGGAGGGATGACCCAATAATCATTTCTCACATATGCAATAAAATCAGAAAATAACCAAAAGTGAATATTGAATACAGAAATTCACTCTACTTACCACCTTCATAATGTTCCGCTTGCTGGCATGAGTCCGTAATATAAATGTACCTGTCGTTCATGCCTTCTAATATCCTGGGGCCGACATCAATTGCCAAGTTTGCAACAGTGCTAAAAGGATTGTACGGGACTTCATTGGTTGAGCCATCATAATTCTTTGGGAGGGAATGGAGATGGCTACCTGACTTCCCTTCATCCAAAGAATGTCTGGACTCACGAAGCCCAAATTGATTACTAATAGTTGCCACTCTCACCGGAAAGGTGTTTGGAACACTAAATCTACCTTGAGAGAAAGCATTTTCATTAAAACCACTGCCATTCATCTCACTTTTTGTTTGTAACCCACAGACGGATCCACCATATATGCAGCTAGTTGTCAACGGAGCAGGAGGAACATTTGCTGTAAAAGATGATTTGAGATGGAGTGAAACATTTCTCAAGATGAGGCAATTTAACTAGATCCATATGCAAAACCTTTCCTCGGGAAGAATCATACCTATTTGTTCCGATGATGAGGTGTCAGTAAGACTGTCACAACGACTACGTTCATCTTGTGCCAGTACAGGAGAGAACTCTTGCATCGAACTGCAGAATGGAAATATAAGTATGAAACTTAAAAGAGAAGAATCGAAAATGAATAAGCAGAATTGACTCTTTCGCATGTTAACAGCCAAACAAGGTAATCAAGGACACGGTGCTACTTGACAAGAATCAGAACTGACTAAAAGAGGTGGATTCAAAATTAACCATGAATCCATTAAACTATGTTTTGGAAAATGTCATATCAGACATGTTTTAAATCGATCTAGAAATTAAGAGTAAAGACCCATCTTAATCAGAGAAAGGGGAAGCTGACAAAACAAATACGAGTTTACATAGAAAATACCATTGTCTTTCACCACCCGGATGACTCAGTTCAAGCTTGATCTGCTTCCCAGAAAAAATTTTCCTATTCAATGCACAAAAAGCAGCTTCTGCAGCTCGAATATCATAAAATTCAATAAATCTCTGATACTGCAATGTTTTACCAATCTGCCACCAATAAATAAGAACAACGTAACTTCCCAATTCTCTTACAAAAGTTCATAAATATACTATATCTAACTTTCAGTCAATAACTTACTTCCTTGATTTCTCCAAAACTGCCAAATATTTGTCGAAGTTCATCATTTGACACTAAGGAATCATGATTGAAGACCACAAGGGTTCCCAGGTTAATATCTTTCTCTGGCAGATTATCCTAACAAATTTACAAGTCAAAGTTGACAATTCAAACAAAGCCAGGCAACAAGCCATAATATCATCAAGCACAATTAGTATTAAAAGCAGCATAAAACATGAACGACAAAAAAATAACAGATGATACGGTCGAGAACTATCATGACATTTCCTAGAGTATAGTATCACAAAAAAATAGCAACTGATAGTCTGATAGTAAATGCACCTTTGGTATTGTATAATGTATGTCAAGATTCCTACTTCCCACTGGTTTATTCTGAAGTGAGTTCATCGCACTCCAAGCTGCCCTTATATCGTAATAAGAAATGATGACAAAACCTCGGTGTTTGCAAGCTGAGTACACTGTTTGGATATCTCCATATTGCTGAGAGAAGAAAGTGAAATAATACAGTAAATAAATTAATAAGAGACTGAATTGTGATAATAAGCTGCTTAAGGTTAAGGACATCAAAACTACTAGTCTACTACGCACCTCAAAAAGAGACCTAAGTTCAGAATCTTCAAGATAGCTATTTATGTTTCTCACAAAAAGAGTTCTAGAAGGACGTTCACCATAAGGGTGTTTGCTGGAAATTGAGACATTTGAACTTCTTCCACCATTAGACATTCCATTTGTATTATTGGAATTCTCATGGCATGGGTTTAAACAATTATCCACTTCTAATTCCATACCTCCACCACTGCAAAACAGATCAAAAACTTCTTCGTCTTCACTGCCATCGGAATGACTACTACATCTCAACTTATCTATTATTCCAGAGAAGAGATCATCTTCATCAGGAAGAAGATTTCTGATACTTTGCAACTCAATATCTTTAGTGGCTACTATGGGTTCTTCTACTTTGTCACACGAGGCTGCAGTATCAGCATACTGGTGAGGTAGAACATCTTCTGCTGATAATATCACTGCGCAGGTTTAGATGAACATTACTATAAATGCTTGCATGAAATAAATGCAACTATGTATTTATGCACAAGTCACAACTAAAAATATGCATGAAGAGAACGTGGAGCATAAGAAGTGAGACTGTGAGAGCCATGTATGTAACATCAATCATATAGTTCAATGGAATTGATAATCACTATCAAATTGCATTAGACACAAAGAGACGATAGTCCCAACTCCCAAGGAATTGGAATATTGAAAAAAAATACTGTTTAAAAAGGTACAATTCTATGTAGATAAAGTAAATAGAAGACCAACCAACCCATGTGTCAATATAGCAGGAATCACTAACATAAATAGTAATATAATGTGCATACAAATAAATACTTTGAAACACCACATTTAATTGTATCAAATACTAGTCATTATATATAGAAATTGCAGTTCTTAAAAATGATGTCAAATACAATCTGTTTTTGCTTAATAGTGCCACACAACCAGCCTAAATCTCCATGAGGTTTTGATAACCTACAGGAATATAGACTTGTCTGAGGACGGTCAGTCAGTAAAATGAGATCTTAATGATACGAGTCATTAAGATATTTATCCTTTCACGTTTGATGTTAGTCCCTTGCCCCCACACACTGGAAGATGTTGGATGCACCATATCCATGGATTGCCATATACATATCTCCATGAATCCCATGAAAAAAAATGGAAGTCACTCACGATATCAACCTTAATTCCAACAACTTCTACAAACAAGAAGCATCAAAAGCCATAACAATAAAAAGAACCAGTTTCTATTAATAAAACTGGATCTATAAGCTTAAACACATATGATTATCATATAGCCAAATATATCATGCCAAGACCGTCCTGTCTTTTAGTGTGCCTTGCGTGTAATGAAAACAAATAAATACTTTTGAAATAAAGTATCAGTACATAAAAAATGAATATGGCTCACCTTGCTGATCAGACATAATTTTTGGCTTCCGGAAACCCAATTGTGCCTGCCAAATGGAAACACATTTTAATATATATATATAAAAATACAGAGTAATAGCACTGACTTTTGTAAATTAACTAATTAATAAGCACCATCAACTCAACTCAAGAACTATTTAATTATTCCTGGAGACAATTACCTCAGAAAGTAAATGAATTTCATTGAGCAACATTATCAGCAAAATACAATGCCAACAATATCAGCAAAATAGAAGCAGAGAGACCTAAACTTCCTTGCCTGCAAATAAAAAACCAACCCCCGCCCACAAATAATAGTACTAATAATAAATAAAGAAATAAGGTTCCTTTTTCAGCTAGCAAATGAGTGCTGGAACAACTTGACATTAAAAAGATAAACATGGAAAAAATTGTAGCAACAAGTTAAAAACAGATCCTGGAAAGCATAAGTTATCAGGATATATTAAGTTGAGTAAGGGCAGGAAAGCAAGCAAGGAGAGATTCTTCACAGAGAAGCAGGATCCGAACTGTTACAAGAAAGAAATATTCCAAAGCATTCGCATGTCTCAGTAAAAATTCCGAAAATCCAAGTAGAATGCAGCTTAGAAAATCAAAAACCTATTTACAAATCTACCCACCAAATCCAACAAAAACCTGTGTGGAAGTGGGGGACGGGGCGGGGATATAAGTATATGTATCACACTATCACATAATTCAAACCAATTTTACCCCAAAACTTCAATCTCAACAGTACCTTAAAAAATCATCACACGTAACAAAAAAAAAAAAATCAACCAGCTAAATAACTGTATGATTAAACGGTATCATCAGCAAATTTCGTTCTTTTAGAAAATAAATTACGGAATTATTTTAATAGCATCTCACAAGGCTGGAAGCAGTAAATTTTAGAAAAAGAAACCCAAAGCACTTATTAAATACTACTATCAAAAATGAATGAGAGATGTCGTACAAAGAGCAATAATACCTCGGTGTCTGTGCCTGACTTGTAAATGTCATGCAGGATTTCCTCCTGTTTACCATCCACAGCAAATTAAATGTATATATACATATTTATATACACTAGAGATAAATTTTGTTCGTATCACAAAATTTATGTACACAAACAGAGCTAACTTAAAAATCCTGCCCTCTTTAACAGCCTGTAGACATGGTACCAAGAAATTCAGAGCTCAGCGCCGGAAAAATGGAATTTACACCGGCGGCAAGCTCCATCGTCCTGGAGAGGAAAGAGTTTGAAGAGAGAGAATGAGGTTCATTGCGGCTTTGAATGCAAAGAAAAGAAGACAAAAAAGTGAAAGAGAAATGGGCAGGTTTCGTGTGTGTGTGTGTGTGTGTGAGAGAGAGTATACATGACAACTGATACGGTTAGACATTAACACTATGTTTCTGAACAGAAAAGAAAAGAATAAAAAATAGAAAAAAAAGAATAAAAAATTTAAAGTTTTTCTTTGTGTTATTTCTGAGTTTTTAATGAAAAATAATAGAAAATTTAAAATTGAGGACATGAGTTGTAATTTAAAATTTATTATATTAAAAGTTGAGGATAATATGAGAATTATAAAAATATTACTTATTCTAATTTTTTTTCCGTCCAAATCATGCTAATTTTGGACGGAAAACTTTGGCAGGAAAAGTGGCCAAGTTTTCTATCCATTTCTTTTCTTTTCCGTTTATTAAAAAATTCAGAAACATAAGAATTGGTAAGAAAACTTAAATTTTCTTTTCATTTTTTTTTTTTCTATCCATTTTAAAACTCAGAAACAGAGGGTAAGTGAAAAGAGTCGTACTCTTTCTTTAACAACAAATTTTCATTTCATTTTCTAACTTATATTTAATTGATGATGAACTTTGGAATTTAAATTATTTAATTTTTATTAATATTATAAATATTTTAAAAATATTTATTCCATTTGTTTTTTACATAAAAAGGTTTTGTTATAAAATGAGTTGATTCAAAATAAATGACAATTTTTATTCATAATACTATAAAATAACACAATATTTATGAGTTTGTTATTATAATTTTATATTATTTAAAACAATTCAATTATGTATTGTGAAAAATTCATGTCAAAGGTGAATTATCATATTATAATTTATTTATTTTTAAAATGACACTTATATTTATTCATGTAATTGACAATAATTAATGTAAAAATATAATCCTTCTATTCCAATTTGAGGATCACTATTAAATTTTTAAAAATCAATTTAAAATTAAAACTGCATGACTAATTTAAGTTTTCAAAATAATAAATATTATAATTAGCATTATTTTTTTATTAGTTTATAATATTTATAAATGTATTAATATAAACTAAATTAATTAATTTTTCAAAAAAATAATTTAATTTTATGTAATTTGAAATGGAATAAGTATTAATTTTTTATTTAAAAATAAGAAACAACCGGAAGCGGAAACACGAGAGAGATGGTAAGGTGAATATGAGGACGGCGTTTGGGAATAGCGCGTGTGATATCAATCTCTTTTCCTTGCCACGTGTAATACCAGGGTAACAAGTAACAACATATTCCATGCCAAAAGTTCCCTGTTTAAATTAGATTTATTTATGTATTGATTTTTTTAGTTAGTTGTTGTTTCAACAATGAAGTGAATATCATCTATAAAAAGGTATTTTTTGGACAATATATTAAAATTGTGATAATATATTTGAGGACATTTTCATATAATTATCAATAAAAATATTTATTGCAACTAAAAAAATGTGTTGTCATTTGTTACGAATAAACACAGCAATCCATATGAAAACTAAACATATTAAAATCTAGCCAACCACCCCACTTGAAAGAAAATTAAAATCTAAGAGTAATATATGAATATAATAAAAAAATGACGAAGAGTCTTATAATTTTTATTGATATATTTTAAATATGTCTTATAATGAGAAGGTAATTTTATCACTCAATTGATAAGCAATATTTAGAATTAAATAACAATGAGTTTCACCTAAAAATATATAATTAAATACCCAAGCAAGTTATCCCCAAGTCAGGAACTTGAACCTCGCCGTGGATTTAAAAGAATGAAATGCAATTGTAAGAGATCTAATGCTGAAATAAAAGAGGATAGGGTATAGATAAAAATTGGGTCCTTAACACTAATATACAATAATTAAAAAGTAATTACAAAAATAAAACACACAAAACATAATTACAAAAATAAAACAACACAATATAAAGTTGCTAAAATCGTATATATATGTTCGCCATTTACACTTTTCCTATTTACAACTAACCGCCTCCTAAATTCAAGAATCGAGATTCAAGCGATTTGAAATCCAAATCTTCCGTCGAGACACACCTCCGAGATCGGAGAAGACGTAAACTTTTGTCACGATCGGAGAAGGCGAAACACAATCGAGCAGCGGTGATTGTTGAATACAAAATCACAAAGAACTTCGATACAAATCGAATCTTTGAGGTATGTGAGATTAAAATTCATATACATATAGTTACATATGCTTGCTACGAATTCATATATTGATTACCTTTCTTAAGTTTTCACACTTAAAATGGTTATTACAAATTCCTATAACGATTGGATGATTCATTGATATGTTTTTTTATTATGGTTACTAAATATATATAAATTGGTTCTTGATAATTGTGCATTTGTTTGCTAAATAATGTTTATTTGATGGTTTGTATAATTTTTAAATGAGTTTGGTTACCTTCATGGCTATTGGTTACTCTCTAATGTTGTCTTGATTCTTTATCTAATCTTTGTCTTGGTTCTTTGTGTAACAATATATTGATTCTTGATTAATCTTGATTCGATTCTTGTGTAACATTATAATGAATTCTTGATTAATGTTAATTGATTCTTGTGTAACATTATAATGGTTCTTGTCTAATGTTGTCTTAGTTCTTTGTGTAACAATATATTGAGTTCTTGATTAAAAGTTGATTGATTCATCGTGTAACATTATAAGGTTCTTGAATATTGTTGAGATTGTGGACGCCCCAAAATTAGGTATACATCACCCATCTTGGGTCGCCACTTACATGGTATGTAATTTAAATACAACTTATTAACATAAGCGTAGGTGTACAATACGACATAAATCGTGAGTTTAAATACAAATATCGTCTACTAGATATTATACAAACTCAAAAAAAAAGTCCTCATTACAATTATTATCACACTATTTCACGTAATAGTGAGGACTACTAATGCTATCTTCGGACCATCACTCGCTTCCGACTCGTCTCAAATCCGGCCTATATTCTCATTTCTCAAGAGAATAAGTGAAAGAAAGGGTGAGCTCAACTAGCCCAAGAAGAAATATTATGACTAAGATAATGCGTAATAAATTATCAATAGTCTTCAACAATGTTAAACCGATAAAATACAATGACAACCAGTTTAATCTGCAATTGAATAAGCAATCCATTAAAAGAGTCAAGTAGAAAATAAATTCTACTATCTTTTAGATTTTAAAAGGTTTTCATCATCTTTGTTATAATTGAGACTCACTTTAATAAATATTCCACATAATCGAATCACCCCGCACTTTACTGCCAAGGATATTCTTTAGTATCACGACCACAATTATTCATGCACTACGGGCCAAGAATATTTGTGTATTCATTAATGGTCATGATCATGCCAACAATCGTCCATCAATGCACTACGCCATCGAGGATTTTTACCACATCATTTGTGACATTACTGGCCATGATTACACCGAATAGTCTCTGGTCATAATCATACCAAGTCCATCTATGCACCTTATGTGCCATGAGATGACTTAAAAAAAAATATAAACATGAGGATGATGACAATGATATAAGAATTCAATAAAACAAGTTCAAGAATTATTTTATCTCAGAATTATTAACGTCCAAATTATCAACATGATACTTATTTTGTAGAGTAAAATTCAAGAATGATCAAGAAGAATATGAAAAGATATCTTTGGATGAAACGCAAATATCAAGGATATTCCACTAATTTCATGGAGTATAGAAGTCAAAGTTTTAACCAATTTGGGTATAATAAAGAATGGAATAACAAAAGAAATCACCATGCACATGCGATAGATCAAGCATGCAGAAAGTTATTCCAAATGTAATAATAAATAACGAAAACCGTGTCGTGAAATTCACACCGGCTGGATGTTCCAACAGAATAATAAAGATGGAACCGGCATCCGGTGTAAAAACACACAGATAGGATATTCCAACAGAATAATAAAAAAGCGGAACGGTCGGTGTAAAAAACACACGCATGTGATGTTCCAACGAGAATAATAAAGACGGAACCAGTCGGTGTAAAACACATGCACAGGATGTTCCAACGAGAATAATAAAGAGCGGAACCGTGTCAAGGTGTAAAAACACATGCATGGATGTTCCAACAGAATAATAAAGATTTTAACCAGTCCTGTAAAACACATGCATGTGATGTTCCAACAGAATAATAAAGAAGCGGAACCAGTCGGGTAAAAAAACACATGACGAGGATGTTCCAATGTAATAATAGAAGAATGTCACCAAGTATAGGTAAACCAGCGATACAAAGTTATTCCAATGAGAATAATAAGCAATGGAATAACAACGATTCTCTTCATGAATAAGAAAGAATAACACCCTTACATTTGGTAGGAGATTGAATACCGCAGGCGGTGTAAGTAATAAAATACTCTTCTTCTTTCTCTTATTCTCTCTATACTTTCTCTCTCTATAGCTTGAATGAATTCGTGAAAATAATGAAGCCCCAGGCCTCTATTTATAGAAGATTTCTAGCTTAAGACCGCTTAGTGTTAAAAGGAAAGTGGCTTCGATTTTGTCGGTTTTGACTTTTGTAATGTGAAACGACAAGTGGTTCGGCGCTCAGTAATGTGAAACGACAAGTGGTTCGGCCTTTGTAATGTGAAACGACAAGTGGTTCGGACGTCTGGTAAAGGTAATTACTATTAATGAAGGTAAATACTATTGACGAAGGTAAATACTATTCACAAGGTAATTACTATCGACGAAGGTAATTACTATTCATTGAAGGTAAATACTTATTCACAAGGGTAATTACTTATGACGAAGGTAATTACTTATCGACGAAGAGACTCTTAGAGATGATGACATATGAGCCCCCATAAAATAATCAAACTTACCACAAATCATTTTTTTTTATCAACACATATTTAATCTTTCAACAATTATTAATCATTTATAACTTGTCGCCTCAATTATTGATTTAATACTATAACATATTATATGTGATGACATGTGTGACAATAATTGAATCAATAATATAAGAGATATGATCGCAAAGAATTATCTATAGCAATAATCGAGCATACCGTGAGTGACTTCTCACGTAAGATCAATAATCAATACCGCAAGGCTACTACGCAACCACGCCAGACATCGTATTTTTACCACCGGGTAGTTCAACAGCTTTTAATTCAGAACACCTTCGCGTAGTTATTTTTATAAAATATTTTTGTCGTTTTCTCAATCCAAACAATAATTACGTTGTGGGGTCCACCAATGATTGAGCATTCATGTATTTAATATTCCTAACAAAAAGAATATTCCCCACCAAACGAATATTTTATAACAACTTGCATACTTTGCAAAATTTATAAATATTACCCACAACTATAACATTATATCAAATTTATTCCATAATATTCAAAAATAATATTTATAAAAAATTCATCTTTATTTATAAAAGTTTGGGGTCTTACAACCTCCCTTCTTATGAAATTTCGCCCTCGAAATTAGGGTACGACTGGTATGTCAAGAGGTAAGGATACCTTGATTTCATTTCAGATTCTAACTCCCAAGTCATTTCCTCAACATCGTGGTTCCTCCACAAAACTTTGACTTGAGGTATAACCTCGAGCGTAGAATATGTTCCTTCTTATCCAAAATTTGAACAGAACTTCTTCATACGCCAAATCTTCCATTATTTAAATGGGTTCTAACTCAATAATATGGTTCGGGTCTTTCACATATTTACATAACATAGATATGTGAAAAACGTTATGAACACGAGACATATATTTGGCAGAAAAGCGAGTCTATAAAGCCACGGTTCCTACTCGATCGAGGATTAAAATGGACCGATGAATCGAGGATTAAGTTTTCCTCTCTTTCCAAATCTTGTAACTCCTTTCCATGGAGCAACTCTTAACAACACATGATCTCCTATATCGAATTCCACGCCCTTTCGATGAAGATCAAGATAACTCTTTTGTCGATTTTGTGAGGTTTTTATACGTTTGTCGGATTGTTTGAATCTTTTCCGTAGTCATACGTATCAACTCCGGCCCCAACAACGTTGCTTCACCCACCTCATCCCAAAGATATCGGAGAACGACACTTTCTTCCATACAATGCTTGAATGGAGCCATGCCAATACTTGCTTGATAATCGTTGTTGTAGGAAAACTCCACCAATGGTAAGAACTTGTCCCAACTCCCTTGAAATCAAGGACATGAGTCTTAATAGATCTTCAAGAGTTTGAATAGTCCTCTCCGATCGTCCGTCCGTCTCGAGGATGATACGCCGAAGCTAAATCGTAAGTCTGTGCTTCATAGCTTTTTGCAAACTAACCCAAAATCGTGAAGTGAATCTTGGGTCTCGATCGAAACTATGGATACCAGATACCATGCGATCTTACAATCTCGTTTATGTACATACGAGCAAGACGTTCAAGTGTATAAGTTTTCGATTCGGTAAGAAATGAGCAGACTTGGTCAATCTATCAACAATGACCCAAATCGCATCAATGCCTTGAGAAACCTTAGAAGACCCCAGAACTAAATCCATGGTAATGTGATCCCACTTCCATTCCGGAATTTCAAGTGGTTGCAATGGACCTTTTGGTACTTGATGCTCCGCTTTAACTCATTGACAAGTTAGACACCTTGAGATAAACAAATGCTATCTCTCTCTTCATATTGCTTCCACCAAAATGTATTATTTAATATCATGATACATTTTGGTACTCCCTGAGATGGATTGCAAATGGTGTGTTGCGCCTCCATCATGATATTATACTTTAAATCGTGGTCGTTAGGAACACAAAGTCCGGAGTCGACTCAAGTATTCCTTCTTCATCGATTCTTGCTTCCTAAGATAGCACCTTCTTGCACTTTCTTCCTCATACGATCACCTCCGTGTCCGTAGCTTGAGCAACTTTAACTTTATCGATTAAAGTTTCGGTTCTACTCAGATACTCGCTTATCATCACACGCGTCCTCGAGTCTTTAACTCTATCTCCATCCTTTGCAAGTCACACAAAATGGGCTCATACGTTGACAATATCGCACTCAGATTTGCATATGATTTTCTACTCAATGCGCCGCCTACCACGCTCGCTTTTCCGTGATGGTATGGATGGTACGATCATAATCTTTCAATAGTTCAAGCCAACGTCGTTGTCGCATGTCGAGTTCCTTTTGAGTGAAGAAATATTTGAGGCTTTTATGATCCGTAAAGATCTCCACTTTCTCCCGAAGCTTTTGAGTGTCAATCATGTTTGATGATAAAGATATACCACAAAGTGTAAAATTCCTAATCATTATTCATTTATTAATAAAAAGTATTAATTTATTAAAGGCAATCTTTAATTATCTACAACGATCGTACGTGGCAATGGCTATTTTTGATGGTTTATATATATGTGATAAACCCATTTATTTTAAGCAATGCGTTTTATAATTTAAAGAAGTTTTAATGCAATGCTTTTAGAATAATGATGATGATCATTCTAATGAGATCTAAATTTTGAAAGCTTAAAACTAAAATAGTTCCCAATCATCGATTACTAAATCGGGGATTAGTGAATCCGGATAGATCGGGTACATACGCTGTTTTGCTTCATCGATGAGGATGATCGATCTCATGATCATTTGTGTGGAGACACTAAAGCAAGTATGTAGGTGCTTATTAGAGAATAAGTTCATCGAACGTGGCTCGCTAAGGAATACCTAATGGAGTTTTATTTACTCGTCAATAGGAATTTCTCAGTAGTGATAGTAAAGACAAGTGATCCTCGACTGAGATCATCATAAGATCTTGTGTATGATGAGTTATACTTTGACTTATTCCTTAAGACCCTTAGGTATATCAAAGGGTACGCTGGGTATAATAAGTTGTATATGGAGATAATGTATGATCAATAAAGAATCTACCACTTCTAATAAAAGAAGAGAAATGTCCTATGTGATTCGATAAATGACAACCCAAAGAGTCCTCGGGTTAAGGCGTAATGAAATTAGAAAGGAGTTTCTAATTTGCATTATTTGAGTCAGTGCATTTAAGGATCAAATACATATAATTAAATAAAATAAGACTCGACAAGAATTCCACGCCTTATATTTAAATGGGACATCAGATGGTGGAAGGATTGAATCAGCATTAAGAACTATTTACTCAAAGGTTCTTTAATGATTAATGTTGAAATCTATATTATCCGGAAAGTCGTTGATCGCTAGGAGGCTTATCCCTATCAGAGAATAAATATTATTTATTTAAATAAATTAATTGTTTAATTTATTTATTTAAATAAGATTAGAATTGTTCTAATTGATTTATTCACAAACCGGCTTAATATGGAGAACCTAAAGGGTCACACACCATAAAAGGAAGAATAATTATTTAAGAAGTTAATGGCATAATCGTAATAATATGTTATGTATATTTAATTTAATCTATGGTGATAGAATAAATTAAATAGCTTAATATTTATTATTTAATATTTTAGAAATATTAAATATAAATTAATAAGAGGAGTCTTATTAATATTATTACAATTATTATTATTTTAATTTCTAAAAGAGTTTAGGAATTAATTTAATATAAGTATTTCATTTATTCCTAATTGGATTAGAAGGAAAATTAGTTAAAGGAGTTTAATTAATTATCCCTAATAAGATTAGGGAGCTTAATTAATTAAAAGAATTTAATTAATTAAATAAAACCCAATTCCTTAATGTTAAGGTGGGTTGCCCACATCTATAAATAAGAGGAGTCTTATTATGGGTGGTGGGGGTTGTTGATTTTTACAACAATTTACATAATTCCAAATTGTGGGAGAGTACGCCTTTTCTATAGTAGATAGAAAAACTAGGGTTTAGCCAACCACCCTTCTTCTTCAATTTTATTTTTCCTCGTGGATCACCCCAGAGGCCAAACACTGGGTGGCTAACGCCGATCAAAGGAAGGAACCAAACCCGGTGGATTCAAGTCGAACGCGAAAAGGATTCGAGGTGAACTGCAGACCGAGGAAGCTCGATCTTCAAGGGTATGATTTTTATTCTTTATCTTTTTCGCTTAATTAATAATGTGCATAAAGGGTGATCCGTATATGGTTTGTAAATTTTTTTAAACTCGATTTTACACGCTCGCATTATTTTTTGCAATTTGATCAAGTTTCATGAATATTACAAACCTAACAAAGGGCATCGAGCCAAACCTTTATGCTAATTATTAATTGTTTTAATTTGATATGTATATATTGATACGTGTTTAGTAACAATTTAATTGGGCATAATTTTATCATATAAAAAAAAAAAAAAAAAAAAAAAAAAAAAAAAAAAATAAAAAAAATTAAAAAAAATAAAAAATTTTTAAACGTTTGATTTTATATATATAATATAAAAATAAAATTTTAAATAAAATTATCATAAGATCAATATTATCATTTAAAAAAAATGATGATAAAATTTATATATATATATTAATATTTATATATATAATATATATATATATATATTATATATATATATATATATATATATATATATATATATATATATATATATATATATATATATATATATATATATATATATATATATATATATATATATATATATATATATATATATATATATATTTATATATATATAAATAAAAGTTTATTTTATATTTTAAAATAAAAAATTTTTTATTTTAATATTAAATTTAAAAAAAATTTTATTTTAAAATTTAATAATAAAAATATTTATTTTAATATTAAAATAAAAAAGGTTTATTTTAATTTTAAAATTAAATTTCATGCTAACTAATTAGAGTTGGAATTCGATTCCATGATAACTAATTGAGTTGAAATTGGATTCCATTTTTCCTAAAATAAAGGAGTTTTTATGAATAGGAAAGAGAATCCAATTTCCTTAAATAAAGGAGTTTATTTAGATATGAAATAAGATTTCATATTATTCAAAATAAAAGAGTTTATTTGTGAATAGAAAGAGAATCCGTATTTCCTTAAATAAAGGAGTTTATTTAGATATGAAATAAGATTTCATATTATTCAAAATAAAGGAGTTTATTTGTGAATAAGAAAGAATATCCAAATTTTCTTTAAAGTTTCTTTTAATAAAATTTTTTTTTTTATATGGAATTGATTTCATAATTAATTAAAATAAAAGAGTTTATTTTAATAAAGATTTTTTTTTATTAATGGAATTCGATTCCATAATTAATTAAAATAAAGGAGTTTATTTTGATTAAAATTTTGATTAAAATAAAATAGTTTATTTTATTCAAAATTGGATAAATTAAAATAAAATAGTTTTATTTTGATTTAAATTTGGATTAAAATAAAGGAGTTTATTTTGATTCAAAAATAGATTTTATACTAACTAAATTTGCCCATTAAATGATATCAATATATATATTAAATGTTTATTATTCATAAGATGAATGTTATTTATCGATGCATATATGATGATGTGTATGATAATAAATGGGATTGATTATGGACTATCAACCAATATGATTGGATTTTATTTTAGTTGGATGTACGAATGTATGGGTTTTATTAAATGGGGTCACAGACTGCCTCTCTCTAATTTTTCTTAATGTAAATTCTATCTCCTCCTATGCATTTCCCTCGATCACGATCAAGGTTTCTATTTATTTTAAATAGTTTTGTAATAGAATAGTTAGAATTAATTTTGAAAAATTGAGAGATCAAGGAGCAAAGGAGCGAAGAAGACCCGTTTGTAATGGAGCCCAAGTTTAAATGTAATAGTTATATTTAAATATTATTTTCGCACCCTAGGGTTCGACCTTTTGGTTCACTTGGTGGCTCTAGTGAACCAAACTAGAATAAAAGTCCATAATCAATCCCGTAGAATATAAGATTCTATATGTGCATGCTTATACTATATATATATATTATATATTATGCAAACATGCTTCAGATGTTCATTAATACGACGCGTATTTTATATATATATGTGTATGCACGCTTAAACAAGATGAGACAAATTAATAACAAACCCCTCAATTTTTTTATATTAAGTCCTAAGTTGCTCAAAGATATTTGGAATATCGAACGTCGCTTCTAAAGCATGATAAAATTAATAGAGTATTAAATATTTAATACGAGTTTGTCAGGTCACCACAAGGCAAGTATTAAGTATTTAAGATGTTAATTTATCACATTTGATGCTTATAAAGAAAATTGAACAATATTGTTTTGTCAGGTCACCACAAGGATGATATTTTTCTTTTTGAATATACGGAGTGCTAGGTTTGATTTTAACTCGATAATTTTGATTCTGGATGTGCCACCACTGATCAAAATAATCTAAGAGGCAAAAGAAAAGGAGTCAGATAGTTGATGTAATCGACAAAAAAGTTGTCTACCTATTTATTTATATATAGTTTGTTGTGTCACCACAAGGCTATATACATTTGAAATGGGATCCTTATTCTCACTAAAGAAATCTTTAATTAGATTTTATTAACTATATAAGTGAGGGTAATATAGTTTGAAGAAAATAGTGGGAGATACCAATTTAAAACAAGACCTAATTTATTTTGGTAATTAATAAAAGAATGTATGTTAAAATGTTGTTAATTATAAATTCATTTACGTAATTTTACAATGTCTAAAATTACTATATCACCGCAAAGCATATTAGATGCTAAATTAACCGTAATCAATTAAACGGATTGGTTAAGGAATTTGAGAATAGTTCTCATAGTCAAAAAGCTATCTTATGTCCTTAATACGCCTATCCTCGCAGAATGGTTGCGCATAATGCCTCCGAGGAAGAGATCGCTACTTTTAGAAAGTGGCAAGATGATGCACAATTGGCTCAACGCATCATGCTCAGATCCACGAAAGTAACGAAGCTTCAAACACAAGATGAAACTATGGATGCTTCCTACTATATTCCCCGCACATCAAGTAGTTGATGGTGAGGAAAGTAGGACCGATAGATATCGACATTCAAGGAGCTCTTCCGATCTAGAACGGCCAATGGCACTATAAGATGTATAAAAAGTTCTTAACATAATCAATTTGATTGATCAATTAGACAACGGGTTTTGTCATGGATGGGAGTTGAGCCAAGATTTGATCTTGCACTCACTCCCTAATTCTTTCACAATTGTTGTGAATTTTTCATACGAACAAGCTAGATATCGCCTCACCGATTTGCTTAACATATTGAAAAATGTCGAGAGTCACTTTCCAACCAAGAAAGATCAAGTCTCATCGGTAGGGGCCAAAGGATCTTCTCAAAAGAAGAACGATTCAAAGAAGGTAAATAGAAAGGCATAAACAAAGGATAATAAGAACAAACTCGATACACGGATAAAGAAAGGAGTTTGCTTCCACCGCAATAAGCCCCGACATCGGAAAGAAATCATGAGAAGCATCTTGCAGAGGCTAACCAAAGAAGCTTAGTGAAGAAGTTTTATAAACAGCTTTTTGTTCATGATTGAAATAAATTTTTCTTTAAGTCAAGGTTCTACTGGGTATTGGATACCGATTTGGTTATCATAAATATAGATTTATGAAGGACCAAGGTAAGTAGAAAGTTAAACAAATATAAGTAATCCTACGTATGTGGAAAATGAAGCAAAGGTTGTCACAGATTAGCCTATAGAAACTTATAGTTTAAGAATCGCTTACGGCAAATCTATTAAGTCAATAAGTTGTTATCAGATTCCAGCTTCTTGTTAAAATATTATTTCCATTTTATTGTTGGACAATGAAAATCTTTGGTATTATAATTAAGAACAATTGTTGTTCTATTTATAATAATAATGTTTTGTATAGAATCGAATATTACTTAATAAATTTTGTATACTGACTTACATGAAAATAATTTTGCAATATCGAACAAATTAGTATAAGAAAAGGAGATGATCATTCAAAGAGTTGAATGTGTGTATTTGTTGAATACAAGTGTGAATTATTGAAAGGTTCAAAGAATTCGTAAATGAAACAAATTGGCAAAGTATTAAGATTCTTTGATTAGATCAAGGAATAAATACTTGTGCAATAAGTTTCTAGATCATCTCAAATGGTTTTTTCTCATAATGGACACATCCCGATACATAATAATAATCGATTGATGTATCCGAATGAAAAATCGTACTTGTTGGACATGGTGCGGTCCATAATGATTTTACCGACATTCCAAAGATCCTTCGGGATAATGTCCTAGAAATGGTCGACATCTCATTTAAAAATGGTAACCTCAAAATCCGCCCCAAGACTCCATAAAAGTTATGGATGTGGAGGATTCCTAATCTTAAGTATGTTAAGATAAGGGTTGTCCAACTTATGTGAAAAGGTTTCAAAGGATAAGTTTGGGACAAGATTTGACAAGTACGATTTGTGGGACATCCTAAAGTAAGTTTAGGTATATGTTCTATAATTCTACTTAGCAAAAGGTGTTTGTTATGAAACACGCCTTCTAAGATAAAGGTGTTTATCATTAAAAGGGCTAGTGGAGGATAATAGATCTCAAGAGTTCAAGAACCACAAAACACTATAAGTCAAATAAGAGGAACCCGTAGATGTAATTCTATTGTACCACAACCAATCGTGTAAATCGAATAGTATCAAGATACCTAGAGGTATGGATTCATCATAGAGATGATGATGAGGATTCATGAAGATGATGATGATGAGGTAAGGTTGTAGACACTCAGAGAAATGGAGAAGAAGATTCTCAAAATGGAACATTGCTTTTGATGAGGCAAATCAAAAGAGTTTGATTTTATCAAAATAAGAATGAACCTAAGTGTGTACAAAAAGGGTCAATGGGAGCATCGTGACATTCCTAGTATTATATGTTGATATACTACTGATAAGGAATGACATACCAATGCTACAATCAAGAAAGATAAAGTTGTCTAAACATTCCTCCATGAATGATTTGGGAAGAGTATCTTAATTGGGGATATAAATCTATATAGATAGATTTAAGAGGATGCTCGACTTAACCCAAGGAACGATATTCATTTGATGCTAAAGTCGCTTAGCATGGCAAACTCCAAGAGATGTCTCATGTCGATGAGCTATGGAGTGTATCTCTCTTAATAGTCCCCATGCACTCAAAAAAAAGAGAGGTCGCATGAAAGTGACAATCATGTATGCAATGAAATGTACGAGACCGATGTCGATCACCATATTATGGAGAAGTTCACTATGAGTCGCTGAAAACATCTTAAAGTGCTTAACCCAAGACTAAGGATGTGATCATATTCATGGTGGGTCTAAATTAAAACCAGAGGGCTTAATGCACTCAAGTTTTTCGCATGCACTCAAGATGATGTAAAATCCACTTTAAGGTAAAAAGGGTTACTCTTGAACAAAGGGTGCAGTTGAATCGAAAGGTTCCAAACAAAGAAAGAGTTGTCGGGTTTAGTGATAAAGACAAAGTATATAGCTATAAATGAAGTCGCAAGTTGATTGTTTGGATTAAAAGTTCATTACGTAATCCAGAATAGTTCCTAAGTCTCATCTTCGATCTAAACATGTGTGTTGGGCACTTTCATTTGATTATTAGAATCATCGAAAGATGGGAAATCACTATAGAGATAGTGGACTCTCAAGAACAACATTACATATCCATTAACTAAAGCTTATCCAACAAAGCAGGATAATCGCCACTTAGAGAAGAAGAAGAGTATAAGATACCATGACGATCGGCTTTTAGTGCAAGTGGGAGATTGAAAGTAGTATGCACACAAGCCAATCATGTTTGATGATAAAGCATATACTTTCAGAATAATCTTATTCATTTATTAATAAAAAGTATTAATTTATTAAAGGCTTTTAATTATCTACACATGATGTCGCTTTTATAATATGTGATAAACCCATAGTTTTAAGCAATGCTTTTAGAATAATGATGATGATCATTCTAATGAGATCTAAATTCTGAAAGCTTAAAACTAAAATAGTTCCCAATCATCGATTACTAAATCGGGGATTAGTGAATCCTGATAGATCGGGGTACATACGCTGTTTGCTCATCGATGAGGATGATCGATCTCACGATCATTTGTGTGGAGACACTAAAGCAAGTATGTAGGTGTGTTATTAGAGAATAAGTTCATCGAACGTGGCTCGCTAAGGAATACCTAATGGAGTTTTATTCACTCGTCAATAGAATTTCAGAGTGATAGTAAGACAAGTGATCCTCGACTTGAGATCATCATAAGATCTCGTGTATGATGAGTTATACTTTGACTTATTCCTTAAGACCCTTAGGTATATCAAAGGGTATGCTTGGGTATAATAAGTCAGTATATGGAGATAATGTATGATCAATAAAGAATCTACCACTTTAATAAAAGAAGAGAAATGTCCTACATGATTCGATAAATGACAACCCAAAGAGTCCTCGGGTTAAAGCGTAATGAAATTAGAAAGGAGTTTCTAATTTGCATTATTCGAGTCAGGCATTTAAGGATCGAAATACATATAATTAAATAAAATAAGACTCGACAAAGAATTCCATGCCTTATATTTAATCGGGACATCAGATGGTGGAAGGATTGAATTGCATTTGCAGAACTATTTACTCAAAGGTTCTTTTTTTAATGATTAATGTTGAAATCTATATTATCCGGAAAGTCGCTGATCGCTAGGAGGCTTATCCCTATCAGAGAATAAATATTATTTATTTAAATAAATTAATTGTTTAATTTATTTATTTAAATAAGATTAGAATTGTTCTAATTGATTTATTCACAACCGCTTAATACGGAGAACCTAAAGGGTCACACCATAAAAGGAAGAATAATTATTTAAGAAGTTAATGGCATAATCGTAATAATATAGTTATGTATATTTAATTTAATCTATGGTGATGTAATAAATTAAATAGCTTAATATTTATTATTTAATATTTTAGAAATATTAAATATAAATTAATAAGAGGAGTCTTATTAATATTATTACAATTATTATTATTTTAATTTCTAAAAGAGTTTAGGAATTAATTTAATATAAGTATTTCATTTATTCCTAATAAGATTAGAAGGAAAATTAGTTAAAGGAGTTTAATTAATTATCCCTAATAAGATTAGGGAGCTTAATTAATTAAAAGAATTTAATTAATTAAATAAAACCCAATTCCTTAATTGTTAAGGTGGGTTGCCACACATCTATAAATAAGAGGAGTCTTATTACGGGTGGTGGGGGTTGTTGATTTTTAACAACATACGTAATAATTCCAATTGTTGGAGAGTACACCTTTTCTATGTAGATAGAAAACTAGGGTTTAGCCAACCACCCATCTTCTTGAATTTTCTTCTTCCTCGTGGATCACCCCCAGAGGCCAAACACACGGGGGTGGCTAACGCCGATCAAAGGAAGGAACCAAATAAAGGGTGATCCGTGGATTCAAGTCGAACGCTAAAAGGATCGAGGTGAACTTGTACCGAGGAAGCTCGATCTTCAAGGGTATGATTTTATTCTTTATCTTTTCGCTTAATTAATAATTATGCATAAAGGGTGATCCCGTATATGGTTTGTAAAATTTTAAACTCGATTTTTACACGCTTCCGCATTTTTTTGCAATTTGATCACAATATGAATATTACAAACTCTTAAAATCGTGAGCATCTTTCTTCTTCACGAATAACAGGAGCACCCCAAGGAGAAGTATTTTTATCTAAATAGCATTGGGTCTTTAACTCCTCAAGTTCAATAGAGCTATTCGACATGGGCTTGGAAATAGGTTTTCAGATCGGTTCAAGGTCGATACAAAATTCAATTTCACGCCTAGGGGTAGCTGAAGTTCTTCTTCGGGAATACGCCAGAATATCGCTTAAAACCGAATTTTTTTATTTAAATTGCGGATATGAGCTAAGAAAAAGTCGACATCCGCTTTTTCAATAAACGAATAATTTTTATGCCTTCGAGATGACCGTGATTGATTTTAATGGTTTGGTCGTCAATTCGCATAATAGGTTGATTAGGAATATGAAAGCTAACAACCTTACGAAACAATCAATTTTTTTGCATGATAAGAAAAGTTAACCAATCAATCCTGTAATCACGTCAAATGCAAGTATTTTTAATGAAATAAGATCGATGTGTAATGTGAGGGTACCGATTTGAACCAAACAAGACTTATAAACAATGGATGTAATGAAGGTTTCTCCCAACTGAGTTTCCACAGATAAGTCAAAGTCTAATTTCTCCTGAGTCAAATTTAATCGATGAGCGCAAGAGAGAAATAAAAGAATGGGTAGAACCCAGATCAAATAAAGTATAGACTTCATTAGAGTTTATGATAAGTTTACCCGTGATGACCTCATTCGGATTCTCGCTTCTTTGGGAGGTCACAACAAACGCCTCCTCAGACTACCGGGGTTTTGATTTTTTCCGGGATGGCCTTTGGTGCTCCATCCTAGCCGAATTTGTCTTGATCTTGAAAACGACAAAATCGAGCTAAGTGACCTTCTCTTCCACAATTATAACACGCTTTGACTAAGCACGACGCAGCTTTGATCGATGTGTCCTCTCTCCTCCGCATTTGAAGCATACGATAGTGGTCTTTTTCCTTCCTTAACAACGGGTGCCGTGTCGACGCTTTTCCATCATTGTTGAATCTCCGCTTTTGAAATGTCCATTCTTATTGTTTTGGCCTCGATTACCACCAAGTGGTTACCATATCCGCCCGTTGATTCCTCCACGCTTGTTGTCACCGCTCGACGACTACTCACCGGTATTATAATTTTGCTTACCGCTTTCTTTTTAGTCAAGGTTGACTCATTATCGCGCTCCACTAATCGAGCCCTATTTACAACATCCAATACAAACACGCTTTACGAGAAATAAGATGTCGACGTATCTCCAGCTTCAAACCTCTTAAAACATTTCTCTCTTCATTATCCTCTTCATTATCCACCATGGCGCTAATGTTTTTAAAAACCATGATAACTCCGCAAATTTTGCCTCGTATCGCGACATACACTGGCCATATTATTTTGTTCCAACTTGATAAACTCCACCTCCTTCATGTGCTTAATACTTTCGTGAAAGTATTTGTCGCTGAATGCCTCCCTCGAACTTCTCCCAAGATATCTTCAAGACAAAGAAAGTTGAGTACGCTTTTACCGATTCCCACCAAGAATCGCCTCCGCAAACATAAAGGAAGGGAACCTCGCTTCTCTGAGCATCCCAAGACATCAAATATCTTCGTAATCTGCTTTTATCCATGCTCCTCCGTAAGTGGTTTTGGCTTCCTTAAACTCCGGTGGTCCCAGCCTTGAATTGTTTAATAGCGTGACCTCGAGAGTTTTCCGTGTTTCCACCCCACGCTTTTGGATGAGTCGCCTCGCCTCATTGTTTGCATAAATCAGATAAAGCCTCGAACATTCGATCATTCATCATTTGGTCGTTGTTGTTGTTTGCATGAGGATTGTCGCCTTCTCGATGCACATTATCCCGATTATCGATATGTGGTGAATCAACGATCGCCTCAGGCTCCATTGCTATTCTCAACATTCTCGATGTCATTTTCGACATCGCCACAAAACAAAAGGTTAATCGACATGTAACAAATTATCCCTATCTCCGACCAACCAATAAATATAGCACATAAACTTAGTAGGTCATACTAGCGAAGGTATTCCCCGCCTCCCTCCTAGTACTATTCTCACATCTTAGCTGTGGATCATATCCCTAAGCTCGATATCAACCGTGACGCCCCAAAATTAGGTATACATCACCCATCTGGGTCGCCACTTACATGGTACGTAATTTAAATACAACTTATTAACATAATCGTGCGTGGTATAATACGACATAAATCCGTGAGTTTAAATACAAATATCGTCTACTAGATATTATACAAACTCAAAAAAAAGTCCTCATTACAATTATTATCACACTATTTCACGTAATAAAGTGAGGACTACTAATGCTATCTTCGTGACCATCACTGCTTCCCGACTCGTCCCAAATTTATATTCTCATTTCCTCAAGAGAGAATAAAGGAAAGAAAGGGTGAGCTCAACTAGCCCAAGAAGAAATATTATGACTAAGATAATGCGTAATAAATTATCAATAGTCTTCAACAATGTTAAACCGATAAAATATAATGAACATCAAGTTTAATCGCAATGAATAAGTAATCCATTAAAAGAGTCAAGTAGAAAATAAAGTCTACTATCTTTTAGATTTTAAAAGGTTTTTCATCATCGTTATATAATTTGAGACTCAACTTTTAATAAATATTCCACATCATCGAATCACCCCCGCACTACTACCAAGGATATTCTTTAAGATCACGCACCACAATTATTCACGACCACGCGCCAAGAATATTTCAGGTATTCATTAATGGTCACGATCATGCCAACAATCGGCCCATCAATGCACTACGGCCATCGAGGATTTTTACCACATCATTTGTAACATTACGGCCATGATTACACCGAATAGTCTCTCGGTCATAATCATACCAAGTCCATCTACGCACTATGTGCCACGTATGACTTTTAAAAAAAAATATAAATACGAGGATGATGACAATGATATAAGAATTCAATAAAACAAGTTCAAGAATTATTTTATCAGGAATTATTAACATCCAAATTATCAACATGATACTATTTTGTAGAGTAAAATTCAAGAATGATCAAGAATATTTCCATGAAAAGATATCGATGAAAACGCAAATATCAAGGATATTCCACTAATTTCATGGAGTATATAAGTCAAAGTTTTAACCAACCGGGTATAATAAAGAATGGAATAACAAAAGAAATCACCACGCATGCGATAGATCAAGATGCATAAAAGTTATTCCAACAGTAATAATAAATAACGGAACCAGTCGTGAAACGCACAATCGCATGTGATGTTCCAATGTAATAATAAAGATGGAACTGCATCCGGTGTAAAAACACATGTGATAGGATATTCCAATGTATCGATAAAGACGGAACTGTGTCCTGTAAAACACATGCATGTGATGTTCCAATGTAATAATAAAGATTTTAACTGTGTCCTGTAAAACACACGCATGTGATGTTCCAAATGTAATAATAAAGATTTTAACCAGTCCTGTGTAAAACACACGCATGTGATGTTCCAATGTAATAATAATAAGAATGTCACCAAGATAGGTAAACCACAGATACAAAAGTTATTCCAATGTAATAATAAGCAATGGAATAACAAACAGCTCTCTTCATGAATAAGAAAGAATAACACCCCTTACATTTGGTAGGAGATTGAATACGCAGAAGCAGTAAGTAACAAAATACTCTTCTTCTTTTCTCTTATTCTCTCTATACTTTTCTCTCTATAGCTTCAATGAATTCGTGAAAATAATGAAGCCCTAGGCCTCTATTTATAGAAGATTTCTAGCTTAAGACCTTAATGTGAAAAGGCAAGTGGTACTGATTTAATCTCTGACGCTGTAATGTGAAACGAAAAGTGGTTCGACGCACGTAATGTGAAACGACAAGTGGTTCGACACTCAGAATGTGAAAAACGACAAGTGGTTCGACGTCTGTAAAGGTAATTACTATTAATGAAGGTAAATACTATCGACGAAGGTAAATACTATTCACAAGGGTAATTACTATCGACGAAGGTAATTACTATCGACGGTTGTAAATACTATTCACAAGGGTAATTACTAT